>JAECUM010040014.1:0-62592 GCA_016617855.1 Megalonaias nervosa | reverse complement strand
CCATCTCACCTCTGTCTGCGTGGGTTCGAGTCTAAGATTCGGCAAATGTGGATATGTGAGAAAGCTTGCCAGTAGCTTCTCGTGGGTCGGTGGTTCTTTCCGCGGATTTCCCGGTTTCTTCCTCCACTATTAATACTGGCCGCCATGTATAGCCTATGGTGTGCTGAAAAATGGCGTTAAGCCCCATAACAACAACAACAACAACAACAACAAATCATATAGGTCAAGACCATGGACATTCAAATCATATAGGTCAAGACCATGGACATTCAAGTCATATAGGTCAAGACCATGGACATTCAAATCATATAGGTCAAGACCATGGACATTAGTATAGTCATTGGAAAAAGATGACCACTAAACAGACAGATGGAGATCAGTAATGTGATTATAACATTAATTAATTTATCAATCAGTCAATCAATTAATGAACATGAGTAGCTAAGTTAATAGGAGCTTACAAATTAACATCACTTATGATTTGTGTTATGCATTTTCAAGGTATCACTAAACTAATTAAGTTCATGATATATGTAGTTTTTCATTTATTGTTTAGATTTTTAATGAAATATGGTGCATTAATGAAAACTCAAAACATCATGACTATAATACTTAATTTCAAGGTTAGCATGAATACAATACACAAAAATCAGCCTGTTTAGTTATGTGACAACTTCTGGAAGCACAGCTGCATTTAAAGAAGTGATATGAATTATTGTGCACATGACCATTCTAGAAATGGTCAAATCACATGTGATCACTTTTACATTCTATGCAGAAACAAAGAGGCAGAATTTAATGAACATTTTCTTTCATTTTCATTTTGTTTAGGCCTTTAATCCTTTTTGCTATTGAAAATAAGTAACAATATTCAATTCAGCAGATCTCTATGAAAAATCTGAGAAAAAAAATAATGATTTTCTCAGTATTGTCAAATAAACTCTAGACAGTAGGTCACCGTAACCCAGTTAAACTGTATCCAAGACATATTCATCTGAACAGATACAAACAGCATATTGATGAGATTATGTGTAAAATCTGCCTCGAATCCATTATGTTCCTGTCTTCAAAAATATTTAACTGGCAAAATTACAATCTATCTGAGGTTTACTTAGTCCCATCAAACCTTATAAATTTCAAACTAAACCTTGTTCTCTTAGTGCAGAATTTGATAATTTGGAAAAATTCAGTCATCAGCGGTGAGTGCAATGTTAAATGCTATTTTAAGTAGATAGAGCAGTCTAATTGTACATTATAAGATGCATGGTTGTGACATATACTTGTTCTGGCAAAAGTAAAAGTCGGTTCATCTACACTGTATACAATGTGCATGATACCAACAACTATATTCAGTAAATTTAAAATAATGGGGACAAAGTTACAGCGCTATAAGTCTCTGAATCATGAAACTTTAAGAAGAATATAGGCTTTATCAATTTTTTCTTAATAATAAACTACACATACCAAATTAATGCAGTATGAATAAAAATGATGCTCTAACATTTTTATAAATTTCATAATAGAGTAGCATTTAAAATTTTAGTGACTAAATTTAAAGTATAATTAAAATATTCAGATATATATATATATATATATATATATATATATATATATATATATATATATATATATATATATATATCTAAAGCTAACTGCTTGCAATTTTTATTTTTATATCTCTTGTTGTAAATTATCCCTAGTGATTCTAATATTTAGGAATCCAGACATTTTCTTAGATTTTGTCTTTAGTGTTTGTTTTGTATCTGTAAGCTGTTTATTGTCCTTACAAAATAAGCTTGTTTAGCTTGAAACATTATGAAACCATTTCAGATATGCACTGTAATCTTTGCGTCAATAAATATACATAAGACATTTGTCCAAATTGTAAGCATATGCCCGGACAGAACAAGGTTTGGCTTGAAATTTTTATAACGTTTCATTAGGAATTAAATAATCCTCAGCTAGGCTGTAACTGTGTCACACAAATACTTTTGAAGAAAGGATGTTGTTTATGATCCATAAAAGACTGGAGGCAGACTACAGTAGTATAAGAGAAACAAAGAAGACCGGTGCTAGCTAGAGGGGACAGCTAGGCCAAGGATTTAAACAACCAAACTAAGGTTTAAAACAATGCTGAAAAAAACCCATAGAAGGTAGGTCATAGCTAATAAAATTTTGGTGCGTAACATGTTCATTCTAAAATGGACTTTCAGAGTATGTTTTATTGCAATATCTGACAAGGTATGGGGATTAGACAATACATATCTATAAGCAATCTGAACAAATTCTTTATATAACATGCAACCCAGCTGATGCAGGACACACTATGTGAAAATTTACCCACAGTCCATGATATATGTCCATATGTGCAGGGGTATAAATATACATTGCCCTGGAAAAACTAAAATTTAATGCTGAGCAACCATTCTTCCCAGTGTGGAAGTTTGGTTGGGCAACTAAAAAGTATTTTTAAAATGATCATATTAAGAATTATAATGTAATTTTATACATTTTCTAGTGACAAACATTTAATCATTCAACTTTTCCTTTGGGAACCTACAGCAGTGTGCCCAAACTGTCTCCATGTATAGCACAGTGTTGTTATATACAGCAAATTATTTCCATATATAGTTGAGTGTTGGGTGATAGCTGTTGGTAAGATATAGTTGAGTGTTGGGTGATTGCTGCTGGTAAGATATAGTTGAATGTTGGGTGATTGCTGTTGGTAAGATATACTTGAGTGTTGGGTGATTGCTGTTGGTAAGATATACTTGAGTGTCGGGTGATTGCTGTTGGTAAGATATACTTGAGTGTCATGTGATTGCTGTTGGTAAGATATAGCTGAGTGTCGTGTGACTGCTGTTGGTAAGATACAGTTGAGTGTCGGGTGGTTGCTGTTGGTAAGATATAGTTGAGTGTTGGGTGATTACTGTTGGTAAGATATAGTTGAGTGTTGGGTGATTGCTGTTGGTAAGAGGTAACACTAATCCACATATGTTGGCTACTTTATCTTGTCTGATCACAGTCCATCCATACTAACAGCCTCAAAGGGCGAACCCTTCAAGAAGCAAGACTTGTGAATCTTCATCTTTTGTCAACACACCAATACATGGTAAAGGTATCTTTCATCTTTGTCAAGACAAATACAAAATGACAGAATAATAGTAAATAGCATACCCTTTCAGTGTCATCTACTCGTGTCTTCAACATGACATGGAGAACCACATCACATATCAGATTTCCAGTACCTGCTGTTAAAACAAATCCATCTTCTTCAGACTGAACATTGTTGTTGTACATCTAAAAGGAAAGCAACAAATCCATTAATCCATGGTTGAGGGTTTCCTTACAAAATAAAGTGAAAAATAAAAAATACAAAATAAAGGTTCCTATCATATTACCCAAAGTACATAAAAGTAAGTAAACTATTTAGCATAATATTTGTTTTATATAAGCTAAAACCCTATTAATGCTCAGTATAAAACAAAAAAGATATACTTATTTCAAAAGAATAACTATGAATTTCATGTTCTTGGGGAATCAGATTTTGTGGATTTTGTGTTTGCAGCAAGCAACAAATTTAAAGACCCAATAAAACTGCTTCTACTGTCAAATAAGACCCCTTTTCTAAGAAAACACAAATTTAAAGACCCTGAGAAAATGATCCTCCTTTCAAATAGGACCCCTTCTCTGAAAACTCGAATTTAAAGACCCCAAGAAAATGCTCCTTCTGTTGAACAGTACTCCTTCTCCAAAAACACAAATCAAAAGACCCAAATAAAATACTCTTCCTATCGAACAGATTAGGTGTTTCCAAAAACACAAATGTATTGATCAAAATATATTTAAAAAGCAATGCAAAAACTGATACGGGTAAAAATAAAAGAATTCAAAGCAGTCATTAATTAATGATGACTGAGTGATTGAGGTAATCAAGACCTACAATTAGATTCTTAAAATCTTGGTAAACTTGTCAGCCAGTTCAGTTTGACTGAATTCATTTGTTTCAACTGGGGAATGTTTAATCTGGACAAAATCTGTTATCTAGAAACAAGTTTAAAAAAAAATGCATCTCCACCAGCCAGAAGGCTAGTGTGATCTTAATTTTTTCTTTAATTCTGGTTTCACAGCAAATGGCCCAAAACATGGTCACAGTGTGAAGTAGAGTCAAACTGCTAAGGGGCCATTTTCTGTTCCAGGTATAAACTATTAAAATAGAAGCCATTTTAATAGCTATACCACAACTTCTGATTATGAGCTTTTTATCACATAATGGTTTTTAATAAATTATAGGTCATCTGGTCAGTGAATACCTGAAATGGAGCCATATTTCAGTGATCAAAATGTAGTAGTAGTTTTATACAGTGAAAGATACTCAGCAGTTCTTTCATTTCAGGAAAAAACACAATAATTCCAGTTTGTAAATGCCATACCAATATTGCATTATACACACATGTTTGTTGGTTGTAATCATTATGTGTTCAACCCATCTCTTTTTACAAACACAACACAAAATGTTCGGTTAAAAAATAAAATTAAATCATATACATTTTTTTTTCTCATCCAGCTTTCTGAATATAATGACTTAGTCAAAATATGCATGTCACCTATCACGTTTTATACTTTGTACTGGAACCATTTTCCCATTTTCTACACCAACATAAAATTTGACATTGTCACCTTTTATGAAATTATGATACCAAAACCTGACTACGAATGAAAACCCTCCAATTTTTTGGTATAACAGAATGGTTCAGAAATTATAAACATGCACATGTTGTTAAAGTTTCATTAATGTCCAATACAAAATTTTATACTATTACAGTATAATGTGAAATATATTAAGTCATAATTAGATTGAAATATTTCCTTCATTACTAATTTTGTCTATGAAATCAATTTGAACAAAGGCTTTCCCTGACAGAGATGATTACAATTCCAGTAATACACTTCTTTTGCTTGTCACAAATATGAATTTAACTGCCTTAATTGTATCTTCCCTAAGATGGCAATGAAATAAATGTCATTATCGTGAGTGTAATTACTTCCTAAAACAATCTGCAACAAAAACTTTGATTTGTATTTTTTGACATTGTTCCTGGGTTTACATGGGCTCTCATTAGCAACCAAACATTTATGTGTGTAACACCTGACGTCTGTAACAAGATAGTATCTATTGATCAAACGTGAGAAAAATAGATGCTTTATATTATTACATGTTGTTAATGTAGGAAAGATATAATGGAAACAACTTACAAAATAGTACATACTTAATGATTAAAAGACAATGAAGATTGCAAAAAGAATCCAAATCTTACAATCTTAGTTGATGGAAACAAAATTGTCATATGTCCCATAGCGGCGAAAAAGACTGTCATTACTTTCCTGAAATTTTAATTGATAATACAAGAAAGGTCTAGATGTTGCTGACTTTACACTAATTAAAAGGTGAGAAAAGCCAGGCTTAATTCTGATTGCTACTGCTATGGATATTAGGAATTTTGGTTGAGGAATTTATCTCCACATCTGAAATACATTTGGAGACATAATTTTCATTACAATCATATAGAGTAGATTTATAAACATAAGAATGCAAAGACATGCCCAATATATTTAAGTCATTCATATTTGATAAAAACAATTTGAATTTTACTGGACTATTTTCAGTGTAGCAAGCCAGATCTTAGGAAAGGATTTTAATTTTTGAAATGATACACAGCTAACTGTGAACTTTAAAAATAACAACAGCAAAATGATCGATATCAAGCCATACCAGAAGAAGTATGAACCAGTGAGTTAATGTCTATACATTTTATTATCTGTGTCAAATCACAAATTTGCTGTGACCTATAACAATAATTTTGCATTCCCAAAGATTTATAGTGAAATTACAAGTAAATGATACATTTATTGATAAAATGTATCACTGACTTTGTCTGTATATGATATGTGTGTTATAAATTAACTCTTTGCAAGTCACTAAGTTATAACAATGGAGAAACCAAAACTCCAACTACTGGAATGATTCAGTACCTTGTCTACATGTTTCTGAAGATATGATATGCTGATTATTACATTTCGTTTGAAGTTGCAATGGAAAAGAAGTAAAACTCAGGCATTTATTTCTGAAGAAATGTATGAAACTGGAAAAACATCATATGGTCTTGTGATTGGCTACAATGTTTTCAACAACTGTCCTTGGAGCCTTTTTAAGTTTGTGATATGAACGTTAAAAAATAATAGCATTTGCTTTGCACCTTAAAATGTTCTTCAGATATGACTTGGTCCATCTATTAATGTCTGAAATAGAAATGTCTTTAACACTTTTGTCATGACAATAAACTGAAAATGGATAGTTATATGGCTACAAAATACTATTTGAAAGGGCTACAATTTAGAGAAACTGTAAGATATGCCTGAATCTTTATAATAAGATTTTCATTTTTTCACATTTTACTCAGCAGAACTGAAAACAATTCTGGAATAAATGATATACAGTGGATATTCCGATTTGAAAACACCCCCAATGAGGTATGCAACATATCCTATAGTGATGATGTCCAAATAGTATTAAACTGCCTTATTTGTATCTGTATGGATATCAGTCTGGCGAAAAAATACATTGTTCTCAGTATTAAATTTATTTTGCCTTAGTCAGTGCTCACAGCATTGTCAAGTGCATTTTGGGGTGCCTAATTATTTGACAGACCTGATTTTGGGCTTCCATTGTATAGTGGTGAAAGCTGAAGTTGGCAGGCTGACCCTGTCTAATGGATACATTATTAAGTTTTATCTGCTTAACTTCAATGGCTTTATACTTATGTGGTGGAATAGAAGTTGATGAAAACTTAAAATACGGAGCTGTGAACATGACCCTGAAGACAGGATCTCCAGTGTAGTACATGACACACCTTCTAGTGTTCTTAAATAATTCTACCATATTTCACCCTTTAAACTCATTGAGGTCTTTAAAGTTAGGGTCCTGGAGCAGAATGCAAAGAGTGATGGAAAACGTAAAATACTGATGTAAGACCTTGTTGTTGATGATAGCACCTGTGACGAGGTATCTGGCACAAATGAGGATGTAAAAGCATACCAAGTTTTATCCTTTTTTCCAAATGGCAATACAGTTAAAAGAGTAGTGAGCAAAGTGCAATCAAAATGTTAAATATTGAGCCATGTCTTTGAGATATGATATGGACCCAAAATTTGGTAAGTGACACATCATCTAGTAATAATATACACCAAGCTGCTTATGTGAAATGGCTGTATAGTTATACAGGGAAGGGAAAGATCGAAGAAGAACTGAAATATTGCACTATGCCATTGACCTTGAAGCTAGAATGTTTAACATACGTGACACTTTCTAATGTTGATGTAGATGGATATAAAGTTTCATTTCTTAATTTCAGAAGGCTTTAAAGTTGTGCAGAAACAAAAGATGTGATTGCTGGCTGGTTGGCTTAAGATGTGGGCAGGACTTTCTCAAGGAGATGGGAGGGCAAAATCAAAATCAATGGGATGAAAGGCTTGCATGGATATATATATATATATATATATATATATATATATATACAATTACACTGTACAATGGACTTTTTAAAAATTCCATGGTGGGGCAACTTGATCCGGGTATGTGGATACGACGTCAACATGCTGACCACTTTTTCAAAAAGGTGCCAGAAAATAAAAGTATCATGTCTTGTGCAGGACCCACTGCATTTGATAGACAGGGTCAAAGCAACTGTAGTTTACATTAGAAATCACAAACCTGCTTATAATATGTGCAAATGAGAATCATGCCACTGTCTTAAAAAAAGTTAGAGTACAGTGGTACCTTACTGATCAAAGCTACAATCAACCAAATATCTCACTATTCATGCATGCAAAGAATAATTTTTGTTCTTTCTTCAAGCAATTTGTTATTCAAGATTTCTCAGTTGTGAGCAAAAGTGTCTGAATTAATGGCTTTTACGGATTTTGTAAAATCTTTTAACTGAATTATTTTTTTAAATTACAAACCTGTACAAGTTCCTGGCCTCCTGCTTTGACAAAGGACTGAGAAATCACACTTTCTTTGGTCAGATCTCTTGAAGGGGGGACAATATTCAAAAGTGCATAGGCCTGCAAATATTAAAATTATTTAAAGTCATGTTCACAACAATAACAATGACACATATTAATATACTTTCACTAGATGTTAAAAAATGTTTGTTTTTATAAAAAATATCCAAACATTGATGGCAAAAGACTTCATTTTATCATAAGCAAGTGATCCAAGTGGGATGTATGTCACTCACATGATTTAGATAACTTTCACAGTTGACCGTTTCACTGAGAAGGCTTATACAGTAGTGAAAAAGAACATAGTATCTAAATTATTTACCACACGTTAGAATATTCTGAAAAAAATAACATTTCAAAATATTAAAACATAATCTACATGCAGCTTCAGCTTTTTGTTCATAATTAGTCATCCAATATGTTCATGATATTAAACCCAAAGGATCCAAAATATGGCTTCAAGAATGATACGAAGCCCAATTAATCAGATTCAAGAATGCCAAATTAATATGCATCTGAATCTTGTTCATTAACTGCAATACATTAAGATCAAGATGATTCAAGTTTAATAAAACACAGATCACAAATATGGCTTTTAGAGTGGTAACAAGCTCAGCCAGTCGATGCAAAATTACATACTTAGTAAGCATGGATCTCACTCATTATCTAATTAACCAATATCTTGATGATATAAACTAATATTTCAAGTCTAATAAAAAGGAGACAGCTCGCAAGAGATATGACTTTCTCATATTCTTATATGTGTATGACTATGATTTTTTGTGCAGAACACAGGCACATGATATCCCTATCTCACTGGACAAAGTGGGGCCTGGACGAGAGAGTGAGGCTGACAGCTCAACTGTCCCTCACTTTAATCCAACTCATGCACAAGTCATTTATGTCATCATCCGTGCTCAAGTCCTGTGGTGATGGGCAAGCTGTGATGCGGCAGGTGTGGATGCACTGGCAGCCGTAGTGGCAGACCTGCACACAGGCGGCTCATTCCATAGGGTCGTCTTCCATTGATCTGAAGCAGAAATGGATTTCAGCAGCCGTCTGAGCGACTAAGCAGACCTCTTTAGGATAGCACTCCATAGCCTGAGGAAGGGGCTGGAAAAGGTGCCCTAAAAATGCCTGCTTCATCTCCCACGACCAGCGTACCGCAGCTGGAGGGATTCCCATTCTTGTGGTTGAAACACAAGGAAAACCTGAAAGGTTTCCCTCACCCTTGGTGCGTGGAACATATGCACTTTATTGGATCATGCAGAGGCTGACAGATCAGAGAGAAGAACTGCCCTGATTGCAAGAGAACTTGCTCGCTACAAGATAGAGATAGCAGCCCTGAGTGAAACTCACTTGGCCGACGAGGGCCAGTTGACTGAAGTTGGAGCTGGCTACACCTTTTTCTGGAGTGTCTATGCACCAACCATGATCAACTTGGAGGAAGCCAAAGACAAGTTCTACCAGGATCTGGAAGCTCTGATTGCTTCAGTACCAAAGTCAGATAAACTGATCATTCTTGGTGATTTTAATGCCCAAGTTGGCACAGACCACATCTCGTGGGAGGGAGTTATTGGTAGACATGGCATTGGCAACTGCAACAGCAATGGACATCTGCTCTTGAGGATGTGTGCAACATATGATCTCCTGATCACAAACATCGTCTTCCATCTGCCCAACCATAACAAAACAACTTGGATGCACCCACGGTCTAAGCATTGGCATCTGATCAACTACATCTTAGTCCGTAGGAGTGACAGGCAGGATGTCCGTGTGACCAGAGCGATCTGTGGTGCTGACTGCTGGACAGACCACAGGTTACTGATATCCAAGATAATCTTAGAATTCAACCTCCCAGACGTCCACGGGGAATTAAAGTCCCAAAACGCCTCAATGTCTCCAGACTAAAAGTCTGCAATGCTGAGCAAGTTCTGTCTGAAACTCTGACAAGCCAGCTGGAAACCACAGACTCTGATACCAATGATGTAGAGCAATGTTGGGAGGCCTTCAGACAGCTGGTGTACTCTACTGCATCTGAAACCCTTGGCGTCACTGCGCGAAAGCACCAAGGCTGGTTTGACAAGAACTGTGAAGAAATACAGTCTCTGCTATAGAAGAAGCATCATCTCCACCATGCGTACAGCATCAACTCCAAGTCCACTGCAAAGAAAGATGCCTTCAGCAGTGTCCACCAAGCTGTACAGAAAAAACTGCGCAATGCAGGACACAAGACTGAGCTGAAAGGCTGAATATATTCAGTCCTTTGCCGACAGACATGACATGAAAAATTTCTATAGTGCTCTTCATGATGTTTATGGCCCAGTAACATCAGGCACAGCCCCACTCTTGAGCTGCGATGGCAGCACTCTCATAACTGAGAAGGAGAAGATACTGGAGCGCTGGGTGGAACACTTTGAAGGTGTCCTCAACAGACCCTCTTCCATCAACGATGAAGCGATCAACAGCTGGAGATCAACGAGATATTGGCTGACCCTCCAACAGTGCTGGAAACTCACAAGGCCATTGAGCTCCTGTCTAGTGGGAAAGCTCCAGAAGCAGACTCCATCCCAGCTGAGATCTTCAAGTTTGGTGGGCCTAAGCCAGTGGAAAGACTGACAGAGATATTTTGTGGGATGTGGAAGCAGAAACGCATACCCCAGGAATTCAAAGATGCATCCATCATCCACATTTACAAACGCAAAGGAAATTTGCCAATACTGTGTCAACCACAGAGGAATCTCTCTACTCTGCATCGCAGGCAAGGACCTCGCCAGGCTACTCCTGAACAGACTCACAGAGCACCTTGATCATGGCCTACTGCCAGAAAGTCAGTGTGGCTTCAGAAAGAAGACAGGCACCATCAACATGATCTTTGCTGCCAGGTAGATGCAAGAAAAGTTTCAGGAAAAAAATGTCCAGCTATACAACACCTTCGTGGACCTGACAAACACATTCAACACTCTCGGCTGGGAAGGCTTTTAAAAAATCATGGCCAAATTTGGATGTCCTGAAGTCTTCATTGAAATGGTGCAGCAATTTCATGATGGCATTCTTGCCAGAGTCCAGGACTATGGTAACTATTCGGAACCCTTTGACATTAGGAAGGGTGTGAAACAAGGATGCGTCTTAGCCCCCACTCTCTTCAGCCTCATGTTCTCTGCCATGCTTATGGATGCTTTCAAGGACAGTGATGTGGGAGTCGGTCTCTGATACCATCTGGATGGAAGTTGTTCATCCTGAGAAGGCTTCAAGCCAAAACCAAAGCCCAAGTTGAGAACATTCACGACTTCCTGTTTGCAGTTGACTGTGCCCTCAACTCCAGCATGGAGGCAGGCATGCAACAGAGCATGGACCTCTTTTCCACAGCGTGCACCAACTTTGTACTCACCATCTCCACCAGGAAGACCAAGGTTCTACATCAGCCAGCTTCTGGAAAAGACTACCTGGAACCATCCATCACTGTCAATGGCCAAAAGCTCAAAAATGTGGACAGGTTCACATACCTCGACAGCACCCTATCACAAGCAGTCCACATAGACGATGAGGTCAACACCAGGATTGCTAAAGCCAGCACAGCATTTGGCAGACTCCACTCAAATGTCTGGGATAGGAGATCCATCAAGCTTGCCATCAAACTCAAAGTCTACGCAGCGGTTGTTCTCCCCACCCTCCTCTATGCTTGTGAGACCTGGACTGTGTATAGCCGCCATGTTAAAAAACTGAACCACTTCCACCTGACCTCCCTGAGAAAACTGCTGAAGATCAGATGGCAGGACAAGGTACCGAACACAGAGGTGCTCACTCAGGCCGGCATGACAAGCATCCACACCATGCTGTGCAAGGCACAACTCCGATGGGCTGGCCATGTTGTCAGCATGCTGGAATAATGCCTACCCAAGAAGGTGTTCTATGCAGAGCTACAGCAAGGCAAGAGATCTCATGGTGGTCAACAAAAGAGGTACAAGGACACCCTCAAGGCCTCGCTGAAGAATTTTGGCATTGATCCTGACAGCTGGGAGAGTGTTGCTGCTGATTGATCTGCTTGGTGCAGCCAAGTCAATGCCGGTGCGGCAGCCTTTGAGCAGAAAAGCCTGGCGGACACAGCTGAAAAACGTGCTCTGCGCAAATCCAGGAACAGCAGTTCTGCATCTCCCTGTCAGCAACCTGCACATCCATGTCCCCACTGCAACAGACTCTTACAGGCCCGGATTGGACTAATCAGCCATCTCTGGACCAACCCCAAGTGAATCAATGACATTGAATGGTCCTCATCGACACCGATGGACGAACATCATCATCTCATATGTGACCTTGATCCTGACTCATGGAATAGTTTGAGCTTCAACTGTACACAAGGAAGTGAAATCATCCAGATTAACATTATCACTTGGATATTCTTTCACATTAATCAAAATTAACATTATGTGCAACACATTTAAGTACAAACAAAAGCAACAGTTAAAGTTCAATGTCCCAAAAACAGACCAACTAGCTATCTAGTCCAATTTCAAGTCATAAAAGCCATTGATGATTTGCTATTGCTTTTCACCATTCACATTCTTATTTCTAAAGAACAATTAATTCTCATTCAAAACTGAATTGAGATCTATTTCATTATTTTTTGTTCCATCTTAATTAATGTTATGGATAAGAGTTGATTTCAGTTCTTGACCTGTTCACATTTGCGTCACTGCACAAAGGTAACTGCAGTTACACAATTTGGATGCTGTGTATTACAATTACCACAGTTATCTTAACCACACTTCAGTGAAAACTTCACATTAAAGGTAAGGACATTTCCATTGGGTATTGTACTTTCTGAAAGTTACATCAGTATTCACAATACACCATTCTGACCTTGACCCTCATTTTTGTTCAGGAGTATGAGATTAAGAATCCTTCAGTATACTTAATGTCGGAGAGGAAAATTCCACCGATGGGATCAAACATTTGCATCAGGTTCGCTGCAAAAACAATTCAGACTCTTTCATGGAATTTTCCTATTCTACACTGATGCATATGAAAGATTCTATTAATCGAACATGAGTGTACTTAATGACAAAATAGATGAGATCATTATGTCTATAATGTCATGAAATCAGAAAAGTTTTGTAAGATGTTTAATTTTTGAAAAGATGCATTTTACCAGCTTGGCAGGATCAATCTTTGTTTACACAAATTATTATTGTAAACTAAATGTTTCATGTTCTTTTTAATGATGTATCTTTTTTGAAGAATACTCTGTACCCATTCAGATTATATGCTGTCTTGTTCCTTGAGGATGAAAATGAGGGAAAAATCATTTCTCATATGCATTAGTGGTGGATAAGTGAATTCTACCCTCAGTATCAGAGTTAACTGGCACTTGACTAAGTCATGTACCTTTCTACAAAGTCATGTTTCTTTCTACAAATCCATGATCTTTTTACAAAGCCATGTTCCTTTCTACAAAGCCATGTTCCTTTCTGCCATGCCATGATCTTTCTACAAAGCTGCCATGCTCCTTTCTACAAAGTCATGCTTCTTTTTACAAAGTCATGTTCCTTTCTATAAAGTCATGCTCCTTTCTACAAAGCCATGTCCCTTTCTAGAGTCATATTCCTTTCTGCAAAGCCATGTTCATTTCTACAAAGTCATGCTTCTTTTTACAAAGCCATCTTCCTTGCTACTATGCCATGATCTTTCTACAAAGCTGCCATGTTCCTTTCTACAAAGTCATGCTTCATTTTACAATGCCATGTTCCTTTCTATAAAGTCATGCTCCTTTCTACAAAGCTATGTTCCTTTCTACAGAGCCATTTTCCTTTCTACAAAGTCATATTTCTTTCTGCAAAGCCATGCTCATTTCTACAAATTCATGTTCCTTTCTACAGTCATATTCCTTTCTATAAAGCCATGTTCTTTTCTACAAAGCCATGTTCATTTCTACAAAGTCATATTCCTTTCTACAAAGCCATGTTCATTTCTACAAAGTCATGTTCCTTTCTACAAAGTCATATACTAAGGTGGTATGGCTAATGCATATGATGGATCATATTCTCTCACTGCTTTGTGTGTGATACTGTCTGCCATTCTAGAAAACCATATGGAATATGCATAATACCCATATGAGATATTCATGTCCCTTATGATTGCACTCAATGATATTGTAGATGATGTTATTATACTTAATATTAGCTTACTAATTTTTTTAAACCTCTGAAAAGTAATACCTGTCATAAACAAAACTTTTCTGTTCATTTTAATGATGTAAAAGCTTTCTAAATACTTTGTATTTCCAAAACTATATCAATACTGATGATAAAACATTTTTTCTCCAACACAATTTCTAAGTAAGAAATGAGAGAAAAATTATCCATCATATGCTCTGGTGTGAAATATCGAAATCTCACCCTAGTGATCCAAATTTGCATGCAAAGCCTCATCTCTGCCACAAAATCCTGATCATGGTTGGAAATACGCCTATCCTACACCAGTACATATATACGAATGTATAAGACTGAGTGTAATAACATACAATTAGTCATTATTACAAAAGGCAAAAAAACATTAACTGTTGGAAAAAATATAGGAACTGAATATAAAGAGAAGTTAGCCATATCACAAAACTAAACTGGAACAAACATTTCATATATCTAACCAAATGATTAATTTCCCCATGATGGCTAACATACCTGTTCCTTTGTAATATCTCCTTGCTTCACAACAATAGAAACTAACCCAACTTTAATTTCTTTTCTCATATCAGCAGCTTTGTCCTCTAGTCCTGGAGGTTTGGTATAGGATACAGCTGGGGAATCAGCCTTTTTTCTGATTGTATAATTTAAAAAAATTGCAACAAGTGAAAATATTTAATGAAAACAAAACTGACTTCTATATGATGCCAAATGGATCTTCAAATTTACAGTAAAAACTTTTAGTGGACACTTTCATACAGCAGCGGTCACTAAGTCTGAAATTTAAAATAAATTCTGTCAGTTACAGCAACCAATCTCATTTGAATACTTGTCTCATCTTCCTGGTAACTGAATTAATATGCTACCTAACCCTTCTATGATTAAAGCAGCAGATGAGGTTTTAGAAAACACTTGAAAGAAATATGGAGAGATTCAGATCCACCATAGTTGTATCTGCATAATCAGTGGCAGCCAATGAAAATGGAGAAAGCATGGAAAGACTATTTGAGGGGTATTCTCAAAACTTTTTTCTGACAGCAAATGCCAGGCCCTTCTTTCACAAAAGAGCTCAATTTACTTTTTGATTCAAATTTTTCTATCGCCATAAAATATCATGACCAGCAAATGTATGAGCATGTTTGTTTTTTTAAAAATAAGACTAGACAACAGTATTTTTATTTAGTTTTCCAGTGACACCTGAAAAGATATGGTCAAGTATGTATTCAGGTTTTAGCAGTTTCCTAAAAGTTTGACCTCATCTGGTAAATTATTTCGAGTCTGAACTCTTAACTTTACTGAGTCTGAACTCAACTTTTCTGAGTCTGAACAGCTTTTGAGATTCTGACAATGTGTTTAACCCTGACAGTCCTTGTTGTTTAGAAGTGATATTAATTATGTAGTCATTAAAACAGTCATAATATGTCTAAATAATCATTTATAAATACTAGTCTGCATGGTAATTTTAAAAAAATATAATAACAAACAAGAAGATTCAATTTGGACATACATCGTTTTTTTTATCAAAACCAAGTTTGCATTGTTATTTTGTCCTAGGAACACAACTAAGAGTATCCAAATACAGGTTTGTATGATTAGTCCATCCAGGCAATTGTCCCCTTTCCAGCTTCCTGGAACTACAATCACTGTATATGTACATAGTATGGTAAACGGATAAGTTGTTTTTCACTTCTTTGATTATTTATCTGACATTACTGATGGCACCAGCAATGTTGTCGGATAAATAAAGTGGTGGAGAATAACTTGTTGGTCTGACGGTATGGTCACTAAGTGATGCTACACATGATAGAGGCCATCTCAAAGTCTGATAAATGTTCTATGTGCACTAAAAATGACACAACAATTATCTGAGTACAAATTTATGATCTGAATAGTCACCAAACGTTTTTCTTATTTGAATATTCACCAAAATTATTCTTGTTTGAACGTTCACCAAAATTATTCATATTTGAATAATCACCAAAAATTATTCTGATGTGAAATCACTAAGTGAGCTCCTTAATACTGTTTTGCTGGATTAAAATATTTCCCTAAGTGACAATTTAACAAATTAGGTCATTTCTATGGTTTTCACATTGGGTCATTTCTATGATATTCACTCTGGGTCATTTCTGTTGTGTTCACTCTGGGTCATTTCTGTTGTGTTCACACTGGATCATTTTTGTTATGTTCACTTTGAACCATTTATATAGTTTTCACAGTGTCATTTCTATGGCGTTCACAAGGGTAATTTTTATGGTGTTCACAATGAGACATTTCTATGCTGCTCACAATGGGTCAGTTCTATGGTGCTCACAATGGGTCATTTCTATAGTGTTCACACTAGGTCATTTCTATGGTGTCCACTTTCATCATTTCTATCATGTTCACACTGTGTCATTTCTACTTTTATCACTCTGGGTCATTTCTATAGTGTTCACACTGGGTCATTTCTATGGTGTCCAGTTTCATCTTTTCAATGGTGTTCACACTGCATCATTTCTATTTTTATCACTCTGGGTCATTTCTATAGTGTTCACGCTGTGTAATCTCTATGGTATTCTACTCGCTCCTGCTCATAATTAGACTTTAATCAGTATCCCAGCATGCATCTGGTTGAAACAAGTCATAATCAAATAATATTTCAAGCTCCAGAATAATGGCATGGAATTAACATTAGCTTAGCTGTTCACTTTGAATGGAAATGGATATGATAGTGTTTCCATGGAAATAATGGTCAATAAATCAAACTTTCATTTTTTACAAAACGTAATCACTTTCATGCATATGTAAGCAATATTATGCTTCAGTGATTTCAATGTAATTATGGCTATAAAGCTGCATAGTAGAAAACATAATAGGTAATTTTGTTCATTTTTTTTCGCAATTCTTTATTTGATCAAAACCAGGAATAATCATGAATGAATATGACTTGAAAACAGGAGGCACATTGGAAAAGTGATTACAGCTATTTTCATGACTTGCCATGCAATCCACACATACACATTTTATACTTTTTTTGTGTGCGTCGGATATAATCAGCCATTTGTTTCTCACCTCCCTTACAAGGATTTAACCTCATTTGATATGTAAATGATTTGATCTACTCCACTAGGCACACAACAATTGTGTTTTAAAATTCATATTGCATTACTTTAAGAATCTTAATTGTGTAAAATTATCAGAAGAGAAATTTCTCAACCATAGCTTAAGATTATTACAGTATATTTTTTACAGTCAGTACTTCAAAATAAGGTCCTAAACTTGATGATTTCACCAAAGATAAAGACAGTTGAATGAGAGATCACCTCAAAGTACCTTATGTAACAAATTTTTCATTACATAACATCTCCTTCCTTACCCCCCTCCCGTTACTCTAAAACACAAGCCATCTACTACTGATAAGCCAAAACTAAAGCACAACCCAGCTACTACTGATAAGCCAAAACAAAAGCATAATGTAGCTACAACTGGCAAGCCAAAACTAAAGCATACCCTAGCTACAACTGAGAGGCCAAAATGTGTAATATGTATTTTCTCCTATGACTGTATACAAAAAATTTTGGTACAAAATATTAAACTGTCTCTATCTTTGTTATTGTTCCAGAGACCAAAGGGAAATATCCCATCTCAACAGGTATAATAAACCTGTAAGTCATTTACAGACATTCTGTGACTATATCTGTTTGGTAGTAACTCATGTTTTACCTATCTCCTTTAGGTGCTGAGTATTTCATGGTCATTTCAAATTTACCAGCTGGCAAGATTAGGTCAATATAACAACGATGACGTCCCTCAAAACTTTTGATAAAGTCTTTCCCTCTTCTAGACAGCGCTTCTACAACAAGTTGTAACTCATCCTCTGGAAAAACAATGATTTCTTATATAAATATTAATTTCTGTGCAGTCAATGCATTCACACAACATCATTTTCTGACAGCAATAAAAGCAGGTGACTTTGGAAAAGCTCTGATGTAAAAGATATTCTAAGCTCATATAAACAAATCTACACAGTAAATGATGATACAAGTTAAACTACACAGTAAATGATGACACTACTTAAACTTCATGATAAATGATGATACTACTAAAACTTCATGGTAAATGATGATACTTTTTAAACTTCATGGTAAATGATGATACAAGTTAAACTACACAGCAAATGATGATACTACTAAAACTTCACAGTAACTGTTGATAATAACTGAAATACACAGTAACTGCTGATACTAACTGAAATACACAGTAACTAATTAAAATACACAGCAAATACCAATTCTACAACAGAAGATATATTTAAATAGCTGTTGCATATATCTTCAAAACATTTTAACACAGCGGCTTGTTTCATATTGTGATAAATAGCCAAAAATAAAGATAATGTCACAGGTTCAACTGACTCAGTGCTATAACTCAGATGGCTTGATTTTGTACAAGACCTGTGTAGAATTTGGAGCAATACCTTGCACAGAGCACAAATCTGGAATTAAGGAAGTTTGATTCCTAATCTGGCATGACATTTTTCTATCCTGTGACAGCATGCAATATCCATGTTCTCTTAGCCTTAGTTGTATGCATGTTATTATGACCTGGATAATTGAAAATGGCTAAAATGTGCCCTATGTTATAATAAACTGTAATCATAAAAAATAATACCCTTTTCTTCAATCATAGTTCCCAGTCAAAGCTTAATAACGTACCAAAGTGTGTTATCAGGTGATAAGCCTAAGCTTGGTGATAATCCCCTTTCTCCTTTAAAAAATTTGGCAACAATACTTACTGTAAATATCTTTGTCATATAGTCAGCCCACTCCACCCTCAGCCCTTATTTTTGACAAATATATAAGGCTCAGTCTATGATAGTATGATGGTGGAAGTGCTAAAATGTGACAATCATTTAAGTGTCATACTTATTTAAATAATTATGCATAACTTAATGTTATCACACCATATTTTACACCTCATCACACCACTTACATCTTTTATACCTCACCACACCACTTACATCTTTTATTCCTCATCACACCACTTACATCTTTTATACCTCATCACACCGCTTACATCTTTTATGCCTCATCACACCACTTACATCTTTTATACCTCATCACACCACTTACATCTTTAATACCTTATCACACCACTTACATCTTTTACACCTCATCACACCACTTACATCTTTTATGCCTCATCACACCACCTACATCTTTTAGACCTCATCACACCACTTACATCTTTTATACCTCATCACACCACTTACATCTTTAAAACCTCATCACACCACTTACATCTTTAATACCTCATCACACCACTTACATCTTTTATACCTCATCACACCACTTGCATCTTTTATATCTCATCACACCACTTACATCTTTTATATCTCATCACACCATTTACATCTTTATTACCTCCCCTTACCTGAGCTACACAGAGTGTACAAGTCCAATCTCTCATGCCAGATGCTTTTCAGAGCTGTTTTAAAAGCCTCAACTGCTGAATCAGAACCAAGGACCTCCACCTCAATCTGGAACCTATCTGACCCACTCTGATGAGGCAACTCCTGCATTTTCAAGCTACCACCTGAGTTCCTGCAAATCCATAATAGAACAGTAATGTGTGGCTGATCAAATTATTCCTTGCACTGCTCATACAGTTTGCTGTATGCAAACACTGATCACAGCAAGAGGTAAGAACCTTGAGAACAAACATTTAACCTTCAGCACACGTTTGCACACAGTAGCCTGCAATGTACTTATGTTTAATATTCTTACAACATCCATCACTTAAGAACATCAATTAATTACCAAATATCTTGAAAATGGCATTTCCTAAACACTTAATTTTGATATTTGAGTTTGGCTGGGGTAAAACAAACTGGGATGGTAAACCAAGTAAAACCAATCAACCATTTTTACTCGCTTGAAAAATTAGTCCAACTGCAAACTACACGGACCCAGATTTGCCGTAGCATAACGCACCAGCATATCTTGGTCAGTGTAGTTTGATAGGAGTAATCAGTAGAACAAACAACATAGACCCTTATTGGTAGACACATTATGCCATAGCAGATGAGTATCTTGGCTATTTGCAGTTTGACTTGACTTATAAGCGAGTATAGGTGGCAATACCAACTTGCTAGCCTAACTGTTTTCTTTGATACAGAAAAGGTTGAACGGCCACAATACTACCTGATACATGTCACTTTCTCAACAGCTGTTTTTATTACACAGTAAATTATCTGAACAATATATATTTATCTTCCAATAAGCACTGAGTATTCTTTCACTTTTATTTTAATTATTTTTATTATTAACATTATAAGTTTACTGTAACATGTACTCTTCCCCACTTCATAAAAAGCTGCAAGAAAGAAGTATATGAAATATATAACATATCTAACAATCTAAATAAAGACAAGAAGTTCTTACTTCACTTTGTCTCTTGCACCATCTGCCAATTCCGTCTTGAAGCATCGTCCTAGAGCACCATCCATTACCTGCTTGAAGGCGTTTGGTGGTTTCTTGTTCTTCAAAAATGTAATGATTTCATTCTGAGTTCGTTCAACTGCAACTTGATGAAGACCAGCAATTTTCACCATCCTTGTGTCTTGCTGAATCTTGATTATGTCTCCGTGCTCTATACCATGCACTAGACTGGTCCACTCACTTCCAGTTAGTAGCTTATCCTGACCCTCCCTCAAACGAACAGTGGACTGAACCAAACTTTGCTCAATTAGGTCAAGACCATTCTTTGCTTCATCGTAATTCAAAGCATATGAATGTAGATGCTTGTCTTCTTTCATTAGAACAAATGCATAGATTTGTTTGGATTTTAACATAACTCTCATTGCATCCTTAGTTTTCTGCAAAACTAGTAGTTTCTGATGTAACTCTGTTACATCTGATGAAGAAGTCACTTCATGCTTTCTTTCAAGGGTCGTGTACATCATCAGCTTCGCTTTTTGAACATCAGATTTCTGTCCACTTAATCTTACCACTTCCTGCCTGGTATCAAATTTAACCGTGCAAAATGTACATTTCTTCTGAAAGCAATCCATTATCAAAAGCATAATATTTTCCAAGGTCATGGACACAGTTTCAGATTCAAGCTCTGCATCCATTTTACTTTGACCCTCTAGGTCACCTTGACCTTGTCTCACAGGAGGAACTGCAGATAACTGAGATTTTTTTACAGATGATCTTGACCTTTGAGGATCATAAGATTTTTCAACCTTTTTGTGTTTTTCCTTTGTCTTTTCAGAAGAATATCCAGGGTGGGGACCAATGGATTTTGAACCACCAGGAAAGGCCGAAAAAGGGGAAAGACTGTTAGTGGCTATTTGTAGACCTCCTAATGAAGATTTCAGCTGACTGTTGTTGTAAGCCTGTGGTTGCCTGATATCTGGAATGGGAAATATATTAGAATCTGGCAATGTCTGTGTCCTCATACTATAGCCATTATTGTCAGAGCTCGATGAAGCAAACTGTAGTTTTTCCAATGACTTGAGTGATGCTGAGGAGTCCATCATCTCATCATCTGGGTTACTTGAAAATTTCATATAATTTTCTGATCCACTGCCAGACTGTGGTGAAGAGATTCTATCTTGAATTTCCTTTCTCCATGATCCTCCCTCCCCACCTGTCGAATTATTCTGAAGGCCAGTTGGTTTTAAATCTGGACTAAAAGTTGCAGAAGATCCAGTATTAAGTGGTTTCGTAGATTGGGGTACTGTTTGTTTTTGGGTGGTGATTACTGTGGGCTTGTTGGCCATGTTAGACCTGACAGCTCTTATGTTTCTGTCTTGGATGGCATTAAAAACTGGATCATGGAAGGTGGAGTAATAGGGCTCTACTGCAAATGTAACACCAGCAGTCTGATGGTCTGTCTTATTAACAATCTTCGTGAAAACTACATGGAAAAAAGGTACAAAAATCATGCTTTTAATTTTCATCTCTCAGAGTGGAATTAGCAATATAAAACAGAACATAAAATACTTGGCTGTATGTTACTTTGTGTATAATTTTTATTATTTAAAACTTTTACCTCAAGAAGAAAGTTTAGATTTTTTTAATTCATAAAATATTCGCTTTATACATGTTAAAGTATAAAAAATAATTATGATCATTTCTATGAATTGTCGGTGTGCACAAAGTAAGTGTATGAAAAAGTATAGTCAATAAAAACTTTCATCTATTCAAATTGCCAATTAAAACTATACAGCTATGACTCTGTAAAAATAACCATAATTATCTTTTGAAAACCTATATGCAGAACAAGCAATATATTTCGGTGCAAAATTTTTCACAATTTAATCCATCTGAAAATTTGCTCTAATGCCATGAAAATCTAAATAGGTCATCTACATATGCATACAAAAATGCATATCGAATTTCATATGTCTGCCTCAAATGATTTTTGCTTAAACCTGCTAACAAGAGTTTTGTCAAAAAAGTACAAGTCCCCAAAAATTAAAAAAGGCCTAAAATATTGAAAAAATCTAAACAGGTCATCTGTTTATGACTATCATCTATGTAAAATTTCTGTCTCTAAATTTAATATTTCTGTCCCTAAATTTAAAATTGTTTGGAATAGTACACTAAAATGAAATTGCAATGTATGCACAGATTTATGGACATGCAGACATACAGACAAACAGCAAAGCAATATGTTCCCTTTGTACTACTGTATTGATGACATAACAAAATTACATCCCATTCAAGCACTAACAGGCTTTACACAAAAGGTGTCTCGTACACAACAAATTTGAATTTAGTGAATTTTTAAGTTAATTTAGGTATGAAACAATACAAGTATTTCATTCATTCTTCCTTGCGCAAACATATTTTTTTGCCAACAAATTTCACAAGACAGGGTTCATATAAACGAATTCCACCAAATATCTGATTCAGGTGAAATACATTTGTCAATTAGATAACCAGTTGATGGAGATAAATTAAGCAGACTTTCAGTGACAATTAATAGGCACAAAGTTAATTTTACATGTGTACTAGACCCAGAAGCGTAATACTAGTAATAAATATGGGCATCTTTTGTCTAAGATGTTTGAAAATTACAGGCGTATTCTAATGCTGGCCTACTGGCAAAAAAAGGAGTATTTTGAAACTTATCAAACTGGAATTGACTAGTTAAGGGTTATCTTGAAAGTTAGCAAACTGGAATTAATCAGTTATGGCATATTTTGGAACTTAGCAAAGTGGAATTACTAGTTCTGGCATATTTTGGAACTTAGCAAAGTGGAATTGACTAGTTAAGGCATATTTTGAAACACAGCAAAGTGAAATTAACCAGTTAAGGGGTATTTTGGAACGTAGAAAACTGTAGCGTGGTAGATGAGATATACCTTTGAACTTTGAAAATCTGCATCCTGTGGATGAAGCGTAAATATGACTTTCACAGAAAACATGAGGTTTATTTCAGAACTTTGTTTTATTCCAGTCCACTGAGAAGTCTCAAATAAATGACAGTCTCTTGCACAGCTAGCGTCTTTGTGTATGTGCATCAATCTTTTTAATAATGATTTACAAAGACAACTGAATTCTGAAATGTATTTAAACTATTAAATACTTAAATATCCAGATCAGTTTTGTTCTACCATCCAAACAACCCAATCCACAGGCATGTCAAAAATCTAATAATTAGTAAGTATTAAAAGTTAGGATCTGATACATACATTAACCATAATATATTGTCATGTTTGCTAAGCCCCAGCTATAAAGTCATGCATATGCTATAATCTATCTGCCTTGGGAGTATTACCGCAGCCATGTGTTTGATGTCTAAAGATTGCCGCAGGCTAGTGTTAAAGTCTTATGCAAGGTTACATGACCCGCCGGAGACTGGAATCTTGAATCAGCACAGGCGATAGATCGCACCATTTAAACAAAGGCTTGTAGTTATCACACCTATGTGTTAAAGCTTAGTCCTAAGATCAGAAGGAAGCCTGCAGGGTGATTGGGGCGTGTTCTCATCTGTCCCCACATTGACAGACAGTGAGAGGAACATTGTCCGCTAAGTTTGATTGGATTGGTCCACAGCGATGTCCAATCAAAAACTGAGATAGAGGGTGTGATTACAATTTGACGCAAATGTTACCTTCCAACTTGTAAATGAAAAGTTAGTATTCGCCTAGGAAGATTGCTGAGCAACATGGTTATTACGAGAGAAGCCACTCATAATTTGGCGGTAAAACTTAGAGGTAGATTCTAAGGAAAGACAAAGCTTCAAAAAGGAAACTTTTTAGGGGACAGAGAACTTTCGGTTCGATTTAGTCCCAAGTCTTCAAGAGTTGGAGACAGAAGTGAGGCTAGCCAAAACAGTCGAAGTCGACAGAAGTCTAGTTGGTGGAGAAGAAGTGGAGGAAAAGAAGGAATTTGGAGAAAGTCGAGGAGGAGGAGGAGAAGGAATTTGGAGAAAGTTGGGGAGGAAGAGAAGGAATTTGGAGAAAGTTGGGGAGGAAGAGGAGAAGGAATTGGGAGAAATAGGAGAGAGAAGGATACCACAGATGAGTAGAAATACAAGGACAGGTGGAAATCAATCTCACACTACTAATCAAGTGATGCAATAGGCTATTAAAGGGTCCAGCGTAAGGAGTATATTTGGAAATTTGAATCATTTGATTACTGAATTGTTATTAAATTGTTATTTATTGAATTTCAACCTTTTTTATATATTTAACCATCAAACCGTCGGCATTGCTGCCTGGAGGCTCGGAGCTTTACATCCATCTTTCACTAAATTTAACTTCTAACAAAATAGAGCCTGGGTGGGACTTCTATAATAGTTTAATTAAAATATAACTTTGTTCAGCAGACAAAGGTAGTTAACATGATCATATTGCTATGAATGATTCTGCCAACAACTGTATTTGTGTTATGAGGTTATTAAAATCAATTACATTGTTCATCTATTTTGTCCGTGTTCATTGTTTCATGAGTAAATTAGCTGTGTGTACATTTTTCAAATAATATGCCTCTTACATAATATGCTTGTGTTTGAAATGTATAAAATACGCCTGTACTTAGGGTTTGATTTATGCCAATGTTTTACAGCTGTTATTTTGGGTTAGCTTTATGCCTGTAATATACGCGTATACTTTGGAATGATTTATGCCTGTAATATACACCTTTACTCTGGTATGGTTTATGCATGTGAGTTATGTCTGTAATATATGCCTGTACCTTGGTATGGTTTACGCTTGTGAGTTATGTCTTTAACATATATCGGTACTTTGGTATGGTTTATGCCTGTAATATACGCCTGTACTTTGATATGTTTTACACCTGTGATTTACACCTGTAAAACAACTTATTACATTGATGTATTTGAATACATGCATACTAGTTTAAATAATTCACCTCTGTGTATGCCTAACATTACGCTGGTATTACCCTGAAATACAGTAGTATTACGCCTGACATACACTAGTATTACACTGGTTTCTCATATTCTAGACTAACCAAAGAGCACCTATATTTTAAGTGCAGAATACACCTGTATTAAGCCTATGATACAGCCATATGATTTCATACGGGAATGAGAAATGAATGAGAGCCTTGGAGTATTTTGCTATGAGAGCCACACATGTACTACATGTAGTAATAATAATAAGAAGCTTTCATGAGCTAATAAACAGCCTTCCCTACAACGAAATTATTTCAAACTTTCCCAACTTAAGGTATTTGCTCCTGAAAATATGTTCCCAATTTATTACAGTTGTTCTTTATTCCAAACACATGGATTTATACTCCATTTCCAGTGCCAGATTAAAGCCTTCCAGGTTAATAAGCACGGAAAATACTATAGTGCCATCCCCACCCTCCTCTTCCTACAAAATGTGAAACAAAGAAAAACAATATTAAAAGCTAAAAAGGTGGGAAAATACCAGTTTTGCCATCATTCCAAATCAAAATAATCTTACATGCAGATCAAAATGGTCATTTATAATTATCAAATTAATCTGAACTTTTTCTGGTGCTCATGTTGGGATGGTGCCCTAAGCACGTGCTTGGTGTCCTTAATGGGTAATTTGGCACTGTTCATTTCAA
Source organism: Megalonaias nervosa (assembly GCA_016617855.1). Taxonomy (NCBI): domain Eukaryota; kingdom Metazoa; phylum Mollusca; class Bivalvia; order Unionida; family Unionidae; genus Megalonaias; species Megalonaias nervosa. The sequence continues at coordinate 36,287 of JAECUM010040014.1, read as the reverse complement.
ATCACTTAAGACAAATCTTGTCTTTTTGTCACTTTGTCCATGGGAAATTTCCATCAACAAAGACTTTAAAATTAAGTACAAACTTCACAGGAACAGACTCAAAAATTTTAAGATGCACAGACAGACAGATGGATAGATAGATAGATAGATTCACTCACCCTCTGGAGAAGCATTCATCTTTATGACAGCAGTTTTCAAATCCATGAATTGTTTACAATCCTTTACATTTGCACCTTGGCTTCCACATTTTTTACTCTCGAAGTATAAAGTTAGCCCATCATCTCCAACAGGTCCTGATATATTTGACAGAAGGAGACCAGCAATGCCACCAAGGGGAAGTAACTCTAATATTGTCTTCTCAAGTGGTCTGTTTTTAGCTTTCTTCTGGACTTCTTCCAGGTCTGAAATCATGAAATGAAAATGCTTATCTAATTCAAAAGTATGAAACAATTTAACAATTATACAATTAGTAATATACTAATGTATCTAAATAACAGCAGTAATGAATTTAGCTAATCACTGCCAACAAAATGATGAACTTTCGTATCTATTTGAGTTATTGGCCCCTGAGTTTTTTAGTCTTGAGAAATACACACCTGCTACTTCATTCTTGAAAACAGCTAAGCAAATGCTGGTCACATCTGGATAAAAATACAACGAAGTAAGGTCTTCCCCTGTCACAATCTCCAAATAGTTCTGTAAAGTATCCTCTGTTATAGTCGAAGATATATTCTATAAAAAAAAGTAAAATCAAAAGATGTTTACACTTTTGATAACTGGCATGAAAACATCCAGTTTTCTTACAGTTATACATGCTATGATTTTTCATAATTTTCTAATTGAACATGTGTTGACATATGTGTACTTTTTGTCCTATAAAACGTTAAGAACTTTCATGTTTAATTAAAAAACTAAATTAATAAAAAATACAAATATATATATATATATATATATATATATATATATATATATATATATATATATATATATATATATATAAGCCTAGTGGTTAGAGCCTCCACCTCGGATGCAGGAGATCACTGGTTCGAATCCCGGCTGAGTCATACCAAAGACTTATAAAAATGGTACTAGCAGCTGCCTCGCTTGGCGCTCACCATTAAGAGGTTTGTGTTAGGACCGGTCAGTCTGCTGATGATGCCCCCATGCTTGACATTACTATAAACTGTCACACTGCTGACATCGTAGTGATATGACTAAAAATTGTTAAAGCTTCATTAAAAATCCAACACACACACACACACGCATGCACACAGACACACACACACACACACACACACACACACACACACACACACACACACACACACACATGTCTGTTTGTTAGTGAACAGGAATCAAAGACTGCAGGTTTATGCATAATAAAATAAAAAAATGTTGTCACAGCCTCCAGTTCATCCCAAAAGTCATTGCTATTTACAACATGTTTACTAAGTTTAAACTACAATGTCACACTGAACACATCTAAACAAAAGCCATTCAATATGTGCCTTGAGTTACATACTCTATATTATAGAACTGTATTTTACTACTGGAGTCTATCTGAAAGAAATGGGAATGCTCTTTTATTTTATACTGGAGTCTATTTGAAAGAAATGGGAATGCTCTTTTATTTTATAGCAAATTTTATTGTTAAAGGTTTAAGCTTCCAATGGCAAATCAGACAAGCTCTGGTGGCCTTGTGGTTAGAGCATCTGCCTCGGATGTGGGAGATCGCAAGTTTGAACCCTGGCTGAGTCATACCAAAGACATAAAAATGGAACTAACAGCTGCCTCACTAGGTGTTCAGCATTAAGAGGTTAGTGTCAGGACTGGTTGGCATGGTGTCAGGATAATGTGACTGTGTGGGACATGATGCTACATGTCTGTGGCATGATGCCCCCGTGTTAGACATCACAATAAACTGACACACTACATACATCAAAGTAATATGATTGAAAAATTGATAAACCTATGCTAAAAATCCAAATCACACACACACACACTCAAATGGCAAATCAAACTGATGTTGGATCAGGTTAAACTAAATAACAGTGAATCTGCTGAATAATGAGTGGCTCTGCCACTGTTCTCAATCTTATACTTTGCTTTAAAGGTCACTGGCCACCTATATTTGTACAAACGTGTGATATTATTATAGTCATAAACAAAATGCATTTGTTATGAATACAGACCATAAAAATGTTTAATCAGACTTAAACTTCCGCTTTTTTACATGAAAAAATTATTCGGCAATCTCCGTAAACAATTGGTAGTTTCCATGTGCCAAAAACGGATATGACGTACATTTATCCATTCTATTCAACCTAGCCATTCAAGTGTTTAATTTCCCCATGTAAATGTCTATGTGATATATCTTATGACTGAGCTTTTGTAGAGCAAATATTGTGCGCTTTTTTGCATATGGATGTAACCAAAGACTGATGATGGGAAAAAGAGTTATTTCTTTTTCCGAAAAACCCTTTTTACCAGCAAAAAAGTGGATTCAAGCTGTAGGATCGAATAGAGTGAGGGATGAGAAAGATGTATCATTTATGCTGGATTATAGTCAATTTGGCCCAAAGACAATTTGGCCAGACTTGAAAGACAATTCAGCCCAACTTAACAATAGTTGAACAAGTTCTTTTTCTTCAAACAACAAGTAGATACTATGTACGATAGGTTTTAGGAATAGGTCTTAGGGAAAAAAAACTAAATTTAAACAAACTATCTTGATATTCTTTCAAAGAAAATAATCATACTTCGTAACATACATATATATGAAAGAAAACACAAACTGACATATCTTGATTGTTCTAATTAAAATATTTATATACATTTTTTATGCTGAAAATATATGCATCTGCACAACGACATTCTCAGTTTAAGTCTTCCTGTGAAATTATCAATATTGATTTATAAAACAATAATATGTAACAGATAGTATTCTACAGAATACGTATTCATTTTTCTAAGGGTAGTGTACATGAGATATTATAACAAATATATTTAATTTTAGGCTTCAGGTTGTAACACTGCTGCATATAATACACACTCAATTACACATGAAAGAGAGAGAGAGAATAATGTTGAGCATTTTGTCAGTGCTTAGTTGCTGCAATATGAAGCTCTTACCAGTTAATTGCATTGTTTGTTTTTATTTTTCAAGTTATAAATTGTAATTACTAGTCAGTATCATCAATCATATTTGCTCCATTATTCCATACAAATAAGAAAGAAAATAATTTTGTGTTGAATTTGTCCCCCCCAGCACGGTACAAAAAAATCGATAAACGTACACTTATTTGAAAATAAAATGAAAGAAACTAACCTTCCATTGTTATCATTTATTTCTTCTTTTTTCACCATGTGAAATTTATTAAAGAAAAAAATATATATCCATGAACTCCATATATGTAGCGGATGCCGGCTTGTGCATGCATTCTTACTGTAGTGTGTATCGCTTATGTCAAATAACAAAATCGCAAAAGAGACAAAAATATCACCTGATTTCTTGAAGGCACCTGCCATTCACGCATGGTAAGTTACAAGGTACAAACTGACCAAGATTGTATTGTATCCAGGTTAACTATACGACGGTATCTCGTAAATAAAAATCATTATTTTAAAATACATTCACTGTGAGTGCAAATGATAATCTTTTCGCTAGCATGGGTTACAAAAGTATTATTAAAGCAAGTTATTGTTCAGTATAATATTTGCCCTGCAAACATCAATTATGATTACATATGGCAAAAACAATAGAAGCCCGGGTGATGAAGAAACACCACTGGCAGCGAGCAATAAACTCCTTGCTTAAACTTACTGACAGGATAACAAATACAAAGGTTATTTTATTACAAAACAAACAAAAACCCAGAAACTGACTTTAGTATCTTTTAAGTGTGACTTTTATTTCTTATGAAGTCGGTCGACATAAGGAAGTCAAATGTGCTTACTTTGGATTCTTTTATGTGTGTTGATTTTTTTATAAAGTCGGCTGACATAGGGAAGCCAGCATTGATTCATTTTTACCTGTATTAATGGGAATTTTCAAAATAAATTGAAACAATGGAACAGTTTTGAAAGCGACACAATCTAGTGTATCGTGCTCGCGTATCGATATAAGGCTTAACAGTAAATTAGTTTTCAGTAGTTTCATCTAAATGTTCCCTATTGATAGTTTATAGTGTTTTATTTTTCAACAACATGAAGCATGTACTGAGTCTTGTAGGGATAAATGTACGTCATTTCCGGTTGGCGGCCTCTATAGGTGGGAAATCATAGCTAAGGGGAAGTAACAGCGCTGTACACTTCTATTTCGAGTAATTAAATGATTTCTTCTTTACACTTGATAATTTTTTGCTCTTTTCGTGCGAGTATAACTACCTTTAATCATGTAATGCAAATCTAATGTAAACAGAAAAATGTTGGAGTATGGCCATGACCTTTAAATTATCACTTTTTGACAACAAAAAAGAAATTGAATTCAGTAAGGGAGTCAGTTAAAACCAATCAGTAAACCCATCAGTAAATTAACCATAAGGCAGTCAGTAAACCAATCAGTAAACCAGTCAGTAAACCAATCAGTAAGGCAGTCAGTAAACCAATCAGTAAACCAGTCAGTAAACCAATCAGTAAACCGGTCAGTAAAACAATCAGTAAACCAGTCAGTAAGGCATTCAGTAAAACAAATCAGTAATGCCTGAAGCTAAAACCAATCAGTAAGGCAGTCAGTAAACCAATCATTAAAACAGTCAGTAAACCAGTCAGTAAGGCTAGGTCTTGCTCAGAAAGGTACATAAGAACCCAAGGTCCTGAGTTAGAGAATTGTTAAAGTGTGGACAAATCTACTGGCAAACATGGCATATACAATGAAACCTCTCAAGAAAGAAACCTCTGTAAACAACCATAAAAAGTGAAATAGTTTTCAGGTTACTTATTATTCCTTAACGTTAACAACCATAAAAAGTGAAATAGTTTTCAGGTTACTTATTATTCCTTAACGTTCAGTTAACTTAACTCAACAGACTGAAATCCCCTCTCCTCTGGATATCCTAACAAGCTTTTTGTCCCATTGTGCCAGGCATTCTCTAATTTTCAAAACTGAATGTCATATAAAACAGGGGGCTATGAAGATGAGTGAGTAACAAACAAGTTTGCTTGTGGGTGGGGATGGTGGGCGTGGGATTGTGTTCCCCCAGGAATGTTTTAATCAAAGATGTATAAATGGTGCAATTTCAGATTTGCTTGAGGTATTTTCTTTCAATAAATTAAATCATCTTTACATGCCAGTATTTACTTATGTTAAATGAGAAACGGTTCCTTTCAAACTAAAGAAACATTTGCTCAATGTCAATGGCAGTAATTTTTATAGATACACCACTCCCTTGTTTTACTGTACCTAGATATCTTGTAAATCTAGAGAAAATGCAATGTGGGATGTTGGAGGTCATGGGTTCAACCCCACCCACCCCCGAGTCATACCAAAGACTTACAAAAATAGTACTAGCAGCTGCCTCGCTTGGCGCTCATTATTAAGAGGTTAATGTTAGGACTGGTCGGCCTGGTGTCAGGATAATGTGACTGGGTGGGTCATGATGCTACATGTCTGTGGCATGATGCACCAGTGCTAGACATCACTAAAAACTGTCACACTGCAGACATCGTAGCAATAATACTGAAAATTTTTTAAAGCTATGTTAAACATCAATAACACACACACATAGTCACTAGAATGCTTGCTATTTAATAAACCAGTATTTACTGTTACTAGAATGCTTGCTAATTAATACATCAGCAATTTACAATCACAAGAATACTTGCTAATTAATACAGCAACTATTTTCTGTCAGTAGAAAGCTCGCTAATTAATACACCAGCTATTTGCTGTCACTAGAAAGCTGGCTAAATAATACATTAGCCATTTACAGTCAAACTAAAATCTTCTGGATTTATGATGGGTTATCTTCTACTTCAGACATTATCCCAAGATTTGATCATGTTTTTTCTTTAAAAAAAACTATTATTCAAATATATCTGTGTAATCCTTGCAGCCCTATTAGAGACTAGTAAGACCTACTCCTACAACCTATTAGAGACTAGTAAGACCTACCCATACAACCAATTAGAGACTAGTAAGACCTACCCCTACAACCTATTAGAGACTAGTAAGACCTACTTCTACAACCTTATATGTGCTTACCGAGTAGAAAGAGACAAATGTATTCAAGTAAATGACATAGACCCTAGGATCTATCCTAATACCCTTTCCCATATTTGTAATTATGTATGAATGTGTATGTATATATATATATATATATATATATATATATATATATATATATATATATATATATATATATATATATATACTGGCATGAAAAGATGATTGCATATACCCAAATGACATTTGCCCTGGGGAAAGTCCTTACCCTAAGGGACTTACCCATAAGGCTCCAACATCTGGGTGGGGGTCAAAATGGGAAAGTACAGGGATATGTGGTGTACAAACACATAAATGTTGTAAAATATTGTAAAATATTGCAATAAACTCAAGACCTAAATATTTTGTTGCAGTTATATCTCTGGGTATGTCAATTTTCTACATTTTAAAGGCTAGTTGTTGTGGATACCATGCCCTACCCCATCAATGCAGTTGGGGTCAATCGGCAATCAACTTGTGTCATGGCCCACCATGACCAATACCTCTGGAAATTTTAGAGGGTACATATGCCAGGTCTATCTCTGTCTAAATCCACCACTGAATCAGATGACTGAAATAAAGGTCCTCATTTACCAATATCTTTGTATAAAAGGTCACAACTGATATGCATGGGGTGAGTTACTCATATGCAAAATCTTTCATTATTTGTTGGGAAAAAAAGTAGTAAAAAGAGTAGAAAGGAGACCATATCTTGTCCTTTTTGCATGCTTCCACAAGAAAATATCACAGAGGGATTTTACCTTCACAACCAAAATATTTGCAGGCTTGATTTCTTCTTCCCATATCTGTTCTGGAGATAAATGTTTCAGATCATCTGATGCCATTGTAGTTGTTGAATCAGCAGTTATTGAATTTCGTCTAGCTCTTCTATCTACAAATCCTCTACACCACTGTCTGCAATGATACCAATGATTTCAACGTCCATTTCCCACCTGCAAAATATAGTGTGACATGTACAAGTTAATAGGAAAAATGTGGAATTTTTGAACTAGAAATTACAGTTATCACAAAGACAGTGAAAACTCTAAGGTGAAGGTCACATCCATTAAACAGTAACCTCTCTATCCAGCTAGAGTCTGCACGTTTTTCTCATCTTTATCTGTCTATATGGATGTCTTAACTTTGACACCTACCCAGACACTTACAATTATTCCTGGGAGATTCATCCTGGACACAAAATCTTCATACTCATGTACTCATCTCGCAAACAAATCATACCAAGATATAATGGCTACCTCACTCATCTGTTGCAAAGTAAGCTCAATTATGAGCTAAATTCAAGATCCCTGATGACGATGAGACTTTTGAGTCTTCCTCCTTGGATTAACCTTGACTCATTTAATCCTGAACATGGGATCAAAAATGTGTTATCTTTTGTGACCTGTGTTTCTTCTGCAATATCATATTTTGCTGATGTCTGTAGGTGGACAAATTAACCACATGATGGACACATGAATGTGAAACCAACTGCCCAAAGATGTACATTGAACCATCAAAATTTCTATAATAGTGTAAGAAATTATTGTGAATAAATAATAAATTAATTTTTTTTTATGCAATACATGATCTTAGATAAAGTTGAAATTATCTAATGAAATCTGAGTCTCAACAGGCAGAATAGTAGCATTCATCCTCATGCATTTCATGTATTTTTTCGTACTCTTTAATTTTTCGTACACAATCCAGTTATCAAACTAATAATTATTTAAATGTATCATATATTTTCGTACATATCACTTTGTATTTTGCGAAAAATCCTTTAAATTATCGGACATTACATTTCTACATAGAAGATTTATGTCTCCAAAAAAGATCGAACATACCGTATAGCCATTTTGTTTTTACAAAAATTATTAATGAATTGTTTCTCAGAAAATACAATGATTGATGCATAAGCTCTGATATTGTCTTTACAATATCTACTGGTGTTATTAACAACTGGACAAAGGCCTTCACATAACATAATCCTTAATTATCGTTAATTAATTCTTCTTATTAAGCCTGTCACCGTAACAAACACCACGTGCATTTTAAAATGAGTTCGGAAGCCCTGTGATGTTTTCTTATCCAACAAAAATTATATCTGAGTACATGTTAAAGTGAAGGCCACAGACCAATGATGAACTAGTCTTATTGCTTTATAATAGTCATACACAAATAAATTATAAAAACCTTGTCATTTTCTATCATTAATTTGAAAGTCACGGACTCCGTTAAATCGATTTGTAAATATACAATCTTTTAAGTGCTTGTACTGTTATTGACTTGGATATAATTAACATTTTGTTACGAATCCTTTCTACTATATACCCCTCTATTGTTATCTTTATTGGTGAGGTCGAATAACAAGTAATGTGCATGATCACTGCTCTTTACAACATCTGTTGTATGGACAATGGCCTTGATAGCACATTGACAGATTTTCATTTCCCTAAAGAAAGCCCCATGTCCCTACTGGCAGCCTCACTGATTTGACCTGAGCATGTATGGGTATTTCGAATCTTGTCCTCTATCTGGTTTCAACTGGAATAACCACAGTTCTAAGCATATTTAATTAGCGTGCAAATAACAATGCATAACTATGAGGTTATTGTAACAATGTATATCGTAATTAAAACAAGAATGAATTGTTGATTTAGAGGTGTTTCTTGATAATGGAATTTAGTTGTGTCCTAATACATGAGGATTATCACAACTGTCAGGTAACTGGAAATAGTCTTTTTTTCTCTTTGCAAAAGTTACAATTAAAAACTGCCTTGAATAAATACGGTCTTAACACTGACAAAATTTCTCTCTCTCTCTCACACACACACACACACACACACACACACACACACACACACACACACACGCATGCGCGAGTGCATTAACTAAAACATTTTTTTAAGTTCTTTATATTTTTTATTGTAATTTGAAAATGAGGTTATTGCTGTAAGAATACAAGTTGCACTTAGTTTCTTGACAACGTGGGCTCAGGTCTTTGCGTAGACCTAATAGTAGGTCTCCGCTTTTTTTTCTGACAGCAGACAGACAAATAAGCGGAGACCTACTTGTTGGTATAATAAATGCGTACAATTTACCAATAAATTTACATGCACATATCAATATACCAATATACATGTTCAGGCCATCTTAATCATTTTGCCAACATCAAACAACATGACAGCTTGAAAAAAGTATGCCTTAAATGCAGACGACCTTGCACACTGAGACATTATGCTCTCTCTCTCTCCCTCTCTCTAAAAACAAAACAAAAATCTTTTTGAGTACTTTTATTTTTATTGTAATTGGATTCTTGAGTTGAGAACAGAATGAGACAGAAAATATACGTTTCATTTGCACGTTTGTACCGTTGGGTTGTTGAGTAGCGTGTGTTCCGAAGAACTTGTTCGGGTATGATTCCTTCATTTTTCGTATACGGTCAGTACCACAAAATGATAATTATTTATTTTACATAGAAGTTTTCGTACACTGAAATTAATAATTATGTTTTTCGTGTACGAAAAATTACATGAAATATGGTGTAGCTCGTTATTTATAGTTTGATATACAGGCATATACTTAAAGTTACTTTAAGATAATCTTTACTACCAGTAATCACAAATACAGAAGTAATCACAAATACAGAAGTACTGTTCACTACCGGTAATCACAAATACAGAAGTACTGTTTACAACCGATAATCACAAATACAGAAGTACTGTTAGATACGCTGTAATTTTAGCATATAAAAGGTCATACAGATCTTAGTTCTTGGCAGGAAAATGTTTCTGAAAATATTTATTTTGGTAGTTTTCCCTCAGCTGAATAATAGAGTTATAAAAATAAAAAACTTAAACGCAAATTTAATTTGAAAAGCTGAATAAAATATCAAACAATAAATGCAATTTATTCATCAAAAGTCTTGCTATTTATTGTTCTGTCAAGTTTTGAAGCTTGAAGATAAAATTCTGAAGATGTGCAAGAAAAGTGGCATTGGAATGCTAGGAATATACTAGTAAGTTGTGCACTGAAACCTTTCACAATTAAAGCTGGCTGTGTGAACGATAAATTATAAAATAATTTAACAGTGTTTTGGCAAAATTGTAAGTAATCCGCCTTTCTATACTGTGTCAAAGCACATACCTTGCTGAATTCAATCACAACATACAGTTACTGACAAATCATGAAAAATTAGGGCTATGCTGTTTATTTTGTGTATTGTCTGCTTTCATATAATGTTTGGTTTACACTTACATACTTAACATTAAAGGGACATGATAATTAGCAGTCAGCTAATTTATCAGCCCTGATGTTAATACCAAAATACACTTGGGGTTTATTGTGAATAGTGACCATTCTTCAGAATAATATATCCAACCAATAAGAAGGTGATGCAGAGATGCATATTCTTTTTCTCTACCAGAATGGATGGATGGATGAATATAATTGTGTCAAGAAAATAATGTATTTCCTCCAACCACTCGCATTTGGACAAGGATGGAAAGAAAGAATATTATGAAAGAAAACAAAATTTTGAGTCCCATTGCCACATATCCTTATAATTCCCATCATCACGAATACACTACTAATTCCTTTATAGAACAAGATCCATCAGAACTGTCTGTAGTAAGTGAATCTGCATATGATGCAGCTGTAACATAAGCACAGAGCAACAAGTGTGGTGGGGAAAAATCATGAAATTTTATAAGGAATTTATTAAATGGACCCCAATCAAATCCTCTGATAGTGCATACATCAGAATATTGCTTGTCTGTGCCATTGTTTACTCCCAGAACTTCCAATTTTCTGTCCTGGATACTCAGTTTTCAAATGTAGTGTTAGCTTTCTATATCCAGGTCTTCCATGTTGGCAAAAAATGACTCATGATGTCATTTTTGCACTATTCTAAAAATTGCTCTAGTTAATGATTTACAGATCAATTTTTAAGTATCTAGTTAACACATCTATACCACAAAAGTCTGATACTCTGATACATCTTGAAGACCTTTCAAAGAGAAGTGTTCTACATTTCTACAATTTTAATATATATATATATATATATATATATATATATATTAAGGTATAGCAGGAGTATATATATATATATATATATATATATATATATATAACACTTACATCAAACTGTCAGATGACCGTAATAATTTCATGCTAGTCTTTCTAATAAACACAAAATAAAAATAAAGAACACGTCCTCTTATTTAAGAATTTTAATAAAGTAGTTAACTCCTGTAAAACCAACAAACAACAGTGGCTACGTAAGGCTTCCTCATGCAATTTTTCGGTTTATTCTTTGGAATGCCATAGTTGTAAAAACCAATTTTGTTTTCTTTCCATTGTTGGTTCTGTTTCATCTCAGATATTGTATACACGATTTATGTGCCGTGATTTTTTTTTTTTTTTTTATATATAGACGGCCACATAAATTACTTATGAATCACATTACTGCAAATTGAATGTTCTCGCTACTGACGAGCCTACTTTCACTTTCACCAGCCGCATTTAAAATGTCAAAGTAACAGGACTCAAAAAGAAAATGCACTATTTACAAAGAAAATATTTACCCCAAACAGAAAATATTATTACTGATGATAGTCAAACTTACATCAGTGTTGTATTTCGACAGCGACGTCACTAGTTTTACAGATGCAGTTTCGATTTCAGCCAAGCTGCTCTCCCGTCACTAAGTAAACAACAAAGCAAAATGTATCCAAGCCGAAATGTACCCAAGTCAAAACGTACTCATGTCAAAACATACCCAAGTCAAAACGTACCCAAGTCAAAATGGGCCAAGCCAAAACGTACCAAAGTCAAAATGGACTCAAGCCAAAACGTACCCTCAGCCAAGTCGTAACGTAACCAAGTCAAAACGTACCCAAATTAAATCAAATCCAAAAACGTTAGGGTTTGGAGATTTAAAGTTTTCGTGTTATGTGTTTAAAGTTCCTTATAACAGTTGATACTACTTCTCCTAACTTGTGAATAGGTACGGCTGGTTTTAGATTGCTTTTCCTTGATCATTGTTAAAAAAGATACCTTGAATAATGTAACAACATATTGGCCTTAGAAATTTCCTTTGATATGTAAAGCCCTTTTAAATACTTTAATTTTTAATAACTCAGCACCACATACTAAGAGGTGTAATTTGCAAATCAAATCTGTCTGTAAGGGATGAAAAATAAATAAACCAAGATAGATAGATAGATAGGTAGGTAGGTAGGTAGGTAGGTATGTAAGTAGGTAGGGAAAATGAGATAACTTCGGAGCTATTACTTGTGAATTAGATCTGGCTTATGAAAAGACAAATTCAAATCAACATTTTATTACATCAAACACAAAAAGTGTTTATGCAGCAAAACACAAAATATAACAAATACAAGTTAGTCGGGTCTGCACTAAAATGGAGGCAATATACTTAGTGGTAAAAACCCAAGGATAAACAACATTGATGGACACGTCACTTTGCAGTGAGTAATATATAATGGAATATATTCAAAGTATTAAAATCAAAATAAATATAGATACAAGTATTGCGTACTGAATACCGTAATAAAAGAGACAAACACAGTGCATACCATATATGTATTTTTGGACATGAATAGCGACATGACAACCTAACAAAATACATTTTTTACGTAATAAAAACATGTAGATTTTCCAATAATACTCTTTGATGTATAAAATTTTTAGTATGTTATAACACGATCCCTACTCTACATGCTGCACTGAATTTTCAGCAAAATAAGACGTAGACTTTTATGGTAGTTAAATTTTAAAAAATGGTTCTGTACTTAAGTGCACCAATAAAGAAAATATCCGTCAGTATGTAACAGGCATGCTACCCTTAGAAATTTTTTCCCCCGGCTAACAGCTAAATTTGCTTGTGCACTTTGTTATGGTGATAAGCAACGAGAAACATTCTACGTTAGGTACCTGTTTTATCAATGTCAGGAGAAAAGGGCATTCGTAGTCAGCATCCTCTACCCACCAAAAAAGAGAACAAGGCGAAAGTGATTTCTTCAGAAACAGCAGACCAAAAATAAGGATCCATACTCGTAAAGAAATTAAAGAATTCGAGACAAGTGGACGAAACAGAGGTAAAAGAGGAAGAACCCATACCTGTGAAGAAATTCGAACGAGAAAGACAGTGAAAGAGAGAACAAAATGGAGTTTTGTGATGTGTCATGACATTTCACTGTGATTCTGATTTCACAAGAATATACCAAAATAAGAAAACGTAGGTGTCTCTTTCTTCTTTTTTAGCATGGATAAGATCTTCACACACTCCCACACCTGCACATATTATCATAAGGGGATTTAAGTTTTATTTGATTGGCCAATCTCTGAGTAGTATATCTTTTCCAGGAGATATAGGCGACCATGAAAAGTGGCAATTGGGTTTTAAAAATCATGGGCTTGGATTCGTCAGTTGTAACTGCCTTAATCGTTTTCCATGACCAAGATCTCCTCCTGTTGTTGTGGTGGTGGTAGTAGTAACTGCTGCTGATGGCACCTCCGTATTGGTTATCGATGTAATCATAGACTATTTAGAAGACTTGGATCATGAAGGTCAAGTTCTCATCGGTTGAACTAAAGAAAGTCTGCATACATTTCTCTCAGTTTGTATAACTCTGCCAAAATGTCTTATAACAGACTCGCCATTTTATTTTCATTCTCTTCCTTCCTCTCACATTTCAAAGTTTTTCTATTCACTTTCTCTTATTGATGATGATTTCTCGTTTCCTTTGTTGTTATTGTTGTCGTCGTTGCTGCTGCTGTTGTTGTTCAACAGACGCTTCTTTCTGACGTCGCAAAAAAGAAACTGACTGGAATCATCAAACAGTATTAATAATGGAGAAGGAGGTGAATGTGGTACTACCGCCAAAGGTAAATGAAGTCGTTCTCTTCCGGAAGAATACCTGCTACAGCAGCAGTAGTAGTCGCTATACTTTTATTATATTATCACTCTTGATATAAGAAGCCATCACTGAAGTCGTACCCAAAATATTGTCTACATATCAGCCATGGCATATCGTAAGAACGTTCATGTGTGTGTTTGTGTGTGCATCTCTCTCTGTCTCTCTCTCTCTCTCTCTCTCTCTCTCTCTCTCTCTATATATATATATATGTATGTATGTATGTATGTATGTATGTATGTATGTATGTATGTAAAGCGACGTCGTATATAAAGCGACGTCACACGTCCGCAGTCATCTGAATGGAAAAGGGACAACACGCCTAGACTTAATTATGTTAAATGCGTTCTGAGGCAACAACAACCTCGTTAACGCTAGAATCTTCAGACGAAACAAATCGTGGAAATCTTGCTTATCCATAAATAATGTGGAATACACAAGACAACAGGAGATTTACGATTAACAAATAACTGACACCTTATCAAGATTCGCAAACGAGGAAATTATATTCAACCACCAGGACATTATCAAATAAAATGGTGATGTTTAAACATTTAAATCATGAGTGAGAGGAAATTCTCCCCATCATGAATCTCGTCTTACACATCGGCTTTTGTGAGGAAAAATGCCCTTTCGTGTATGCTTTATCTAATACATAACGTTGCGGTAAAATCATCGTAAATGAGGACAAAAGGCTAAACGAACTAGGGTGTGATTTTGCGCCTAGTCCAAAGGTGTCTGTTCCGACAGAGAATTAGTAAACCAAAAATACTTACGAAAACATGTGAGACCGAACAAAACTGTGGCGACTTCTTATCCACCATCTGTTAAATATGGCACCATTTCAGCCATCTTACTTCTTTCTAAATGGGTATAAACCCGGTTACAATTTGGTCGACTCCCTCACATCGCATGACCACGACGAATTATCAAAGCTAGACTTGTTCCGTATCAGAGCACCGCCAAAATATAGTCATATTTTCGTCATTATGAGCATAATTTTAGATGATCTTCTCAATGGGATTTACATAGAATTTAGTAGCGATTTTACAACATTTAATCTATTTCACACATTCAAATTTTAAAAAAAAAATGATTTACTGATTTACGGGAAGAAATGAATACTTACTGATTTATGGTGAGAAATGAACAAGGAAATAGGATAGAAGGAGAAGGAATAAATTATTTGCATCTGCAGGATCTTTCAGCATATCGTACCAATTAAATGATGCCTAATTTAACTTTAAAATACTGGAGAAAATGCAGTTTTTATTATTAGCGCGTGATTAAACTCAGATTATCGTATACCGCCTTAACGACCGCTCAGGTGGCCTAGTGGTTAGAGAGTCCGCTTTGGATGCTAGCGGTCGCGGGTTAGAACCCCAGCCGAGTCATACCAAAGACTTATAAAAATGGTACTTACAGCTGCCTTGCTAGGCGCTCAAAATTAAGAGGTCAGTGTTAGGGCTGGTCGGCCTGGTGTCAGGATAATGTGTCTGGGTGGGGCATCATGCTACATGTCTGCGGCATGATGCCCCAGTGCCAGGCAACACTATAAATTGCCACACTGCAGACATCGTAGCGATACGACTGAAAAATTGTTGAAGCTACGTTAAAACTCCAAATCACACACACACACACACACACACACACACACACACACACACAATTTCTTGTATTTGGTGGATATCGAGGACTCGGGTATGGAACCGCGTACCGAAGACATTTGTTCTATCTTAGAGCGAAAAGAAATACAGTTTGAGGCAAATGGTAATGCATCAAGGAGGGAACTGTATTATCAATTCTAAGGAAAATGAAATTTAGCAATGCAAGCGAGGACGCACACGTTTACACAAATATTCCGTATATTCCATGCAAACTAAGGACACGCATAACTATTGACCACAACATGGAAACTGTAGACAATGTGACGTCATGGTCAGCTGTGACTCCCATTTTCTTGCGAAATGAAAACGAAGAGGAACATTATTAAGCCGTA
The DNA here is from genome assembly GCA_016617855.1 of Megalonaias nervosa. Taxonomy (NCBI): domain Eukaryota; kingdom Metazoa; phylum Mollusca; class Bivalvia; order Unionida; family Unionidae; genus Megalonaias; species Megalonaias nervosa. Next base: position 20,149 of record JAECUM010040014.1, on the reverse strand, counting down.
CATGAACTGTTCAGACTAAGAGTGTTGGTGCACTGCTTCCAGAATAAAAGGCCGATCACATTATGATTATTCCGTCTCTGATTAAGGCATCAGTCTTTAATTGTTACTTCATACAACAATGTGGCAGGCTGATGATTCTATACTTTTCACAGATGTGTTTAGACGGAAGCACAGTACTGGGATCGTTAATATGCTCATGTATCAAAACGTATTGTTATAGTGTAAGTGTGCATAAATTGATAATATCAAGAACAATTTATATATGACATGAACCTATTCTACTAAATCTTAAACCATCATATAATAAATGATATCTGAAACTGATTTTCCTTGTTGGTATTATGACTGAGTTTGATTTAATTGTTTCACAATAGTTAATATGTATAAAGACTTTTTTGTTAACTTTGACCTAAGAATTTAACGAACGCTTTTACACTGATCGTCTGAACTATTATTTAACGAAAGAAAACAATGATTTTCAAAACTCATGAAGACTATTGACTATGGTGTATCATAGTCGAAGACGATATCTTTAAACATAAATAATCAAATATCAATACAAAGGAGACACATAATTGTTGACAAAAAAGGAGACTGCAGACATAATGGACAACGAAGACACGTTTACACAGACAGAAAAAAATATCAATACAAACTAAGGACGCACACAATTATTGAGAAAACATGAAGAATGAGGAGATTCGTAAATCATGGACAAAGAGAACATATTTAAACATCTAGTCTAAACGATTAGTACAAACAAGGGACTCGCACTACTAACAAAATCACGGAACTGTGAACATTAGCATATCATGACCAACGAGGACGTATTTACACATCTTGTCTGAACAATCAATACAAATCAAGGACGCACACTACTGACAAAATCACGAAAACCGTGGACAACGTCATGTACGTCATGGACAACGAGATCACATTCACATTTATAGTCTGAACTATCAATACAAACTAAGGACGCACACTATTGACAAAATCAAGGAGACCGTGGACATTGGTACATTATGACCAACGAGGACATGTTTGCACATCGAGTCCAGTCTTAAGAATCAATACGACCAATCAGGTGGCCTAGTGGTTAGAGCGTCCGCCTCGGATGCGGGAGGTCGCGGGTTTGAACCCCGGCTGAGTCATACCAAAGACATAAAAATGGTAATAACAGCTGCCTCGCTATGCGCTCAGCATTAATAGGTTAGTGTTAGGACTGGTCGGACTTGTGTCAGAATAATATAACTGGGTGGGACATCATGCTACATGTCTGCAGCATGATAACCCAGTGCTAGAAATCACTATAAACTGACACACTGCAGACATATCGTAGCGATATGACGTTAAAGCTACGTTAAAAATCCAAGTCACACACACACACACACACACACACACACACACACACACACACTTAACAATCAATACAAATTAAGGACTCATACTACTGACAAAATCACGGAGACTGTGGACACTGAAGGTCATGGAAAACGAAAACGTGTTTACACATCTAGTCTGAAACTGTCAATAGAAAGAAGGGACGCACACTATTGACAAAATCACGGAGTCAGTGGACATTGGTACCTCATGAACAACGAAGACTCATCACACATGTAGCCTGAATTGTCAATACAAACTAAGGACCCACACTACTGACAAAATCGCTGAGACCGTGGACATTGGTTAAGCCATGGACAACGAAGACACATACACATCTAGTCTGAATATCAATATAAACTAAGGACGCACGCTATTGACAAATCAAGTGGACATCTGTACGTCATGGACATCATCAGCATACAAAATAGCAAATATATCATTCATGTTTTCATTTATAAAGATGCAATGAGGACATTTTGCACATATCATTTCAATAAGGAAATTAATGAATGACAAGAATAAAATTAAACTAAGAACACAACTTGGTCTTACATCTACTTGATAAGACAAAAATAATCTGGTAAACCATTACGAGTTTTTACACGTGATTTTAAACTAGCAAACATTGATTTAAGTATGTACATGAATTTACGATGAAAACCTTTTCTTGATAACCAGACCCAAAGTTTCATATGTCATCAAAGTGTTGGAAAAATCAACAAATAAACAATACAGTCCAGCACCCTTCTTTGACGAATATCTATGTACGATTGTAGTATCAATAGATTGTATCTGTTGAATGATATTATTCAAACCCACAATATTTAAGTTGAGGAATACATGTGTAATTCTTCCTATGAATGGTCCCTTTTTTAGAATAAGTTCAATGTATTTAATCAAATTTGACAATATTACTGAGTTTTTTTTTATGACTATTGGCCCTTTGAACTGATGTTTTGATGCTGGTCCCAGTAATAAACATCAAATTTGCAGATGCAGTTCTAATAAGTGTTCAAATTTATGGGAACAATCCCAACTTTGACCAGGAAATGATAATCGGATCAATTTCAAGCGTTACTTTAGGGATCAATCCCAAAATTACCTGGTGATAGATTTTTTTGGACATATCCCAAGTTTATCTAGTTATAGACTTGTTGGAATTGATCCCAGAATCGTTTTGTGATAGATTTTGTTGAAAACAGGCAAGAGATTTTGAGATCAATCCCAGCTCTGATTAAATACAGGTTTTGGAATAAATCTGAATCCCAAGCACTGCCAATACCAGACATGGGCAACTTCCTCCCGGGCATAGGCCAGATAAGTGATTATTAAAGACACACCATATGATGTAAATTAATGGTTAAAACCATGTCACAAGCCTGATCAGGCCCGCAGGCCATATTTTGCCCACCCCTGCAAATACCATGAAAGTTATACTAGTATTACTATGTTAGAGTCTGTACTGCAATTATGTCAGGACTATGTCACATGAGTTGTAAGAGGATTATCGTATATACAGATATACCGTCTTTTAAGACTGATGACTCATAATGGTTATCGTATATACAGATATACCGTCTTTTAAGAATGATGACTCAGAATGGTAATCGTATATACAGATATACAGTCTTTTAAGAATGATGACTCAGAATGGTTACATCCACTCCATAAACCGCTATACTGTTACACGGCCCTTTTATCAATTATTGGATAGATTAGACATCATGATTTCACGCAACCATCGCAGATGATGCAAGTTTTGCAACATTTTGTAAATTCGATAGCCAACATGGACTGATCATGAAGTTCATGTACTAGAAATTGCAGAGAAACTGAGGACAAATAAAAAAGAGGAATTACAAAAATCATATGCAAATATTTCCATATGAATCAGAGTAGAACGCTGCTATCATATCATGCAACATCTTATTATTTTTAACTGTACTCTTGTAATGAATATGCAAATACAATGAAACAATATAAAAACTGGATCTGCTGAGAATGAACCAAGAAGGGAGGGGAGGGAGAGTGTGAATGCAACACCTCATGTCCATGTATGCTGATTTGCAAGCATCATCATCATCTGTGTGTGTTACTATGGCCAATAGTATTGCACCTAGGATCCCAAGGGTATTGGGCACCATGTCCTCCACCATCCAAATTTGGGGGACACACAACATTTTAAAAGGGCAATGGAAAATTGTAATACATGCACATAATACATGAGTACATGCGATCAGCTTAGTTGTAGAATTACTAGCCTTGTGGAAAATATTAGGTTCAGATGAAACTGTATTGTCCCAACGTAAAGCACAATCCTTAATTATACTGTCATTCACTAATGAATAAATCTTGTAGACCGATTTCAAGATTTATCTTTTCAAAAGGTTTGCCCTAAATTTGAAAGCATTGGGGATTCGTGATCCTACAAATCAATGGTCAATGACTGACATATCACAAGACTTATTGAGAAAATTCTGCTGTCATTATCTCCATGATGAATAACAAATTTAACAACCTGGGGATGTTCTATTGAACAAATCTTTACAGTATTCTGCAAATGAAAAGCCAGAGATGAATGCAGAAGGCAAGAAGACAATTTGTATCAAGAAATATGTGAAAGATAAGGATACTGGATGGTCTTTGAAGGAAAAAGTGAGCTATAATATCAAGGAATTACAATTCAAGTTTGGAATCAAGAGTTTAAATTGTAGTACTTCTTAATTTCTTTATTCCGATCATTGCTACATGTACAAGTTAAATGTTATTTCTACTGATGACTTTTGAGAAGTCATACACTTTCATTTACACCTTGAACAATTTGTGCCCATATTGCATTACAATAGTTACAGTATTGTTTACATTATGTTATTGATTCTTTTGAACAGTTTGAATGTGTATTTCATAGCTAGCTAAACATTAAGGGAACATTGTTCTGTTCTTGTCAATATTTTTAGAAGGCAATCTTCTACCACCCATTATAATTTCCTTTTAGTATAAATGTAACATATATTGAAGCTTTATATTATGAAGTGTATTATTATTGAACCATTCCCAGTTTTTGAGTGACAAATTTCCTCGCACAAGTCTTTCTGAGGGTTGACTAATATATCAATGGCAGTGTGTATTCTGTGTTCCAGAGAGTGCATATCACACAATCATAAGGGAGTTTGGTATATCATTGCCTTGAGGTACATCTATTGATAAGGGAGAAAATCTGGTCACTGAAGATGAAAAAGAACCAAAGATAACTAAAAATGGAATAAAATACATGTTGACAGTACAACATCTAATGAATCAGTAGCTGGCGGTCCAGGAAACAGTAAAAATATAACCAATTACCTAATCTTAAAAAACCTAAACTTGAAAAAAGCATTTTAATTTGATCGAAGGAAATGGTTTGAAAGAAAATAACAAGTAATTTGTTTTACTTTGAAAATATACCGGTAGTGAATGATGGAACTATTTCAATATTTGCCTTATTCTGATTTGCTGAAGTTTCAATAGTAACAAGCACCTGCATAATACGCGGCATCTTCTTTAGGCACCCAGCTTCATTCCACAAACATGGATGTAATGTGTACATACGATTAGGGGATTTAACGTAGCTTTGACAATTTTGCAGTCATATCGCTACGATGTCTGCGGTGTGGCAGTTTATAGTGATGTCTAGCACTGAGGCATCGTGCTGCAGACATGTAGCTTCATGACCCACCCAGTCACATTATCCTGACACCAGTCACATTATCCTGACACCAGGCTGACCAGTCCTAACATTCATCTGTTAATGTTGAGCGTCAAGCAAGGCAGCTGCTAGTCTTTGGTATGGCTTGGCCAGGGTTTGAATCCGCAACCTCCTACATCCGATGTGGATGCTCTAACCACTTAGGCCAACGGTGGATGTAATGTTTCAGCTGAATGATTGGGTTTTCTTTACTACAAAATTGAACGGTTGGAAACATTAAACATGTAAATTGTTATTCTGTTAATATTTTCTCGACTCTGGATAGAATTAAAGTTGAGCTTTGTGTAAAGAAATAAATAGTTTTAGTAACTTTTTAATTATATTTACTAGTTTGTGTACGAAAGAAACATGTACAAAAATGGTTTTGTTCCACTTGAATTCGCAATTTAGAACTGATCTATTACATTTTCATTTTATTTTTATTTATCCCGTAACCTGGCTGGTCGTAGGAGTGGCACTGATGGCTTTGCGACAATCTCCGTCCAGTTTGCCCTGTTCTTCACTGCACTTTGGGACATTGTGAAGTCAATGCCTGTCCACTTTTTCATGATATCTTCCCATCACTTTTTCTGTCGGCCTCGTTTTCTCTTTCCTCTAACTGTGCCCTGTAGGATTGTCTTTGACAGGTCAGATGAGTGTGAGATGTGACCATGCTGTCTTAGTTTTTGGGGCTGCTTTTTTACAGGGGTGAGAAGATCTTGATATGATCCAATTGCACTTTGGATGCGCACCTCCTCATTAGAAACGTGGTCTAGGTATGAGATGTTCAGGATCCTTTGATAACATCTCATCTCTAAGGCATCGATTCTTCTCTCTATTTCTGCTATCAGGGTCCATGTCTCACCTGGATACAGGAACATGGACATGACAAGGGAGTGCATAAGCTTGATATTTGACCCAAGTGTAATTTTGATGTCCTTCCCAATAGGATTCAGCCTAGCCAGTGCAGCTGTTGTTTGCACAATCCTGGAAAGAACATCAGATTTGGAACATTCATCAGAGGTGATATAACCTAGGCACTTGAAGCTTGTCACTGTGCCCAGTTTCTGTCCATTCACTCTTATTTCCTTTCGGATGCCATTCAGGTTGTTTGTCATTAGCTTGGTCTTTTAAGCACTGATCTCCATTCCATACCTTAGTGATGCTTAGTTGACATGGTTCACTAAGGTTTCCAGTTATTGTTCATCTCCTGCTAAGCCATCAATATCATCCGTGAAACGCAGGTTGGTGATTGTTCTACCTCCAATACTGACACTGCCCTAATGGTCTTCCAAGGCATCGGACATGATCCTTTCCAGGTAAATGTTGAAGAGAATGGGTGAGAGGATGCACCCCTTTCTGACTCCATTCTGGTTCTGAACCAGAATACTACATTGCCATTGACACGAATTGCGCAAGCCGCCTTGTCATATAGGTTTTCTATGGTGCTGATCATATCCCAATAGTGGCCCATAAGGCTGCATGACATACCTTGTCAAAAGCCTGTTTTGAAGTGAATGAAGACATGATAGAAGTTCTGTTGATGCTGCAGATACTTTGCACAGAGGTTTCTCAGATTAAAGATCTATTCTATAGTGCTACGTCCTGCTTTGAAACCGACCTGTTCTTCAGTAATAATGTGTTTTGCTTGTGGTTTCAAGTCCGTTAAGGATGATCTTAAGCATAACCTTGCTTGGGTGACTGATGAAGCTGATTGTTTGGTAGTTCTGGCACAGCTGCAGATTCCCTTTCTTAGGGAGAGTGATGATCAGAGACTGGGTCCTTGGGGTGGGACATTCTCCTGTTTGCCAGATTTTGTTGCAGATTGTTGTGAGGACATCTATCAGAGAGGTTCCTTCTGATTGAACAAGTTCTGGTGGTATATTATCTATCCCAGCTGACATCCCTTTCTTTTCTGTCTTTATTGCAGCCTCTTCTTCTTCCATGAGGATCGGGTGGTCAACCTCTCTTGTGGTCAGTGGGAAGTTGAGTACATCATTGTCTCCAGAAGTCTCCTGATTGAGATGCTTAGAACAATATTTCATCCATCTATTAAGAATCTCTTGGTCTTCTGTGAGACTCTTACCAGCCTTGTCTGGATAGTGGTAGATCTCCCCTGTTTCAAAGGTGTCAGGTCTTCATCAACTGATATGAGTCTTTACTGTTATTCTGGTTCAGGCTTTTCTCCATTTCCTTATATTGGTCCTCTAGCCAGCTATCCTTCGCGCTCTTTAAGCTCTTCTTCATCCTGTTGCTAAACACCCTGTATTTTTCTGCTCCTTCAAAGTCTCATTGCTTCCTCCTCAGTCTCTCATAGAGGTCCAGGATATCTGATGTGACCCAGGGCTTCCTTATCCTGTGATGTTTTCCTAGGATCACACCAGCTGTGCCTGTTGAAAGTGGTGATTATGGAGTTCAGGTTTATTTCTTCATCACCCAGAATTGTGAGTGGTCCAAATTTGCCACCTAGCGATGCTTCAAATGTTTGTGCCACGCATGGATCTTTAAATTTTTCAAGTTCAAACCTGATCCTAATCTGTCTTGGCTTCTTGAATTTCCTCTGACGAAGTTCGATTGTCATCATTAGCAAGTCATGGTCGCTTACTATGTCAGCTCTTGGGAAGCTACATGTTCTGGCAATGTTGACGCTAGACTGGATGTGCTTTCTCACCAAGATGTAATCATTCTAAATGGTTTATGGGGGTCAAGATTGTTCGTCAGCACTAGGTTATTGTAGGTGGCAAATTCCAGAAGCTTCAGTCCTTTCTCATTGGTCTTTTCATTACAATATGGACCACAGACTTCCCACCCGTCTGCCTGTGCATCTTCTCCATTCTTCTTGAATAACTAGAATGTCTTTCTTAGGTGTCTGGTCAATGAGATTTTGAAGCTGGTCGTAGAACACATCCACTTCATCAATATGATTACATGTTCGGGCATAAACCTCTATGATGGTGATATTGAAAAAAGATGCCCTCATGCGGATGGTAATCATCCTGTTAAACACTAGTTGACAACACACAATGTCCATATGTACTATAAATCCGACTCCATGATCATGCTTACCCTTATGTCCACTGAAGCAAATCCCGTGTTCTTCATCTGTTGTACTCTCTCCAAAATTCTTGAAGCGCATCTCGCACAGTCTAAGGATGTAACATTGGTATCCATGTTCCAATGGTGATGTTATCTCTTGCCTGTACTTTGATGGTGGTTGCACCAGTAGCATACGTATCACCTCTGTCCTCATGTTCAGCAGATGGCGCTGTCATTGGTAACCCATGCTACGACCGATCCGGTATGAGAACTCTATTGTTATTTAGCTATCTCGGACGTATCATGGGCAGTTGCAAGTTGGTGGAGCCAATCCCTCTCCAGGTTGTAGACCACAGCCGATATCCATGTTATCACATGGCTCGAACATGTGGTCTTTGAGTTCATCTTTGAACCCCTCCGCCCTGGCCATTGATTTCATCTTGAAAGACTTCCACCCTGTGATGTTTTGTTACCATCAGTTTTTATTTTTCCCAAAGGTACAGGACTCGTAGAGGCGAGAGTGTCTTAAATCGTCCATTGTTAAGTTTTATCTTGCCACTGCCAATCCAGACCAAGCCAGTTTTTAATGCTGAGAGTCAAGCGCGGTAGCTTCTGGTGCCATTGTTTGTTTTTTTTTTTAAAAGTCTCAAACTGGTTCGGCTGGGATTCGAAACCGAGACTTCTCGCTTACGAGGCCGACGCTCTAATCACTAGAACACTGGACTGGATATTGAATAGATTGGGTTTGATTGTACAAAAAAGTGTATGGCATGATGTTAGTGTGAGAGTTGTAGGTGGTTTGCAAGATATGGCCCAGTGGCTTAATAAGAGAGTGGAAGACGGGGGCGGGGTTAAAATAAGGGGAAAAAAAGGCAATTAAATAGAAAGATGTTTGTCTTAGAAGAAAGGTAACTTTATGCAATATTCCAAATAGATCTATAGTTTGCATGGCACATGGCAAGGGTGCACGGAGTTCCGTTTGGAGGAATTATGTAGTGACCTTTGACATTCTCACCAGGTATCCCCACCCCTATCGAATAAAATGCAGTTACAAATATTTAATGGTCAAGGCGCTTTTGAGTTATTAAGCTACAAAGTGTGTTTAATATAGTGCTGACTAACACCAACGACCACATCAGAGGCGCCCGCAGAATTATTTTTTTTTTGGGGGGGGGGCAAACATGTAGTGGTCATCTATTGAGTTTTATGGTGTAGGCCAAAACATGTTTAGCTGTGAAATCCGGAGTAGGGGTGGGGGCAAGTGTCCCCCACCCCACCCACCCCCGTCAATATCTGCGGGCTCCGAAATACAAATAGTATAATCGATTTTCGAAAGGAAAACAACACTTTTGATTTAGTAATTATAAAGATAGGATATTTAGACGTATTATTGGATAATTTAAAAGGAGAATAAATGGGTTACAAGTCCAAAATGTACATTTATAAATACGTTTTGCATGCTTCAAGTATTAAGTGACATAAAGAATATGGGGTTGTATTTGAGCATTATTAGGTCGTACATTTGGAATATTTTGTGTATTTAGATACATGTGGGCGTATTTGTGCGAATATTCCTCTTAGTGTTTTAAAACGTAATAAATACTTCCTTTCTTTTTATGTGCATGTTATCGTCATGTAGGAACTCGACTAGTTCTTCTGTGCAATAAAGTATACGATATTGTGCGCATAGACTTAGCTGGTGATTGTTCAACTACTTTCGTCGGCAAAACTAAAGCAAAACTAAGTATTAATTTCACGGTGGCGGACAACTCTCTCTCTCTCTCTCTCTCTCTCTCGCGCGCGCGCGCACGCGCGTGCGCGACTAGATTGACACGACGTCCTTGTAATCTACACAAAATCGAAAACACGGTAAAAGAGAGAAATGTGATATCTAAGTTGAAGTCACGGTGTCTCCTTCTCTCTCCGATGATCAGAGTGACACAATGTCCTTGTAATGTAGATAGAATCGAAAAGCGGTGAAAGAGGGAAATATTATATATAGTGTCTAACGGGGTAAACACGTGACAAGCAGTGTGACTAAAGACAATCAGATAAAAGGCCTAGAAACCTATTGAAAAATAACACAAGTGAACGTCTAATGGATTTTGGATCTTTCTGCTCATTCAGGTTTGATGTTCAATCCTGTTTTTGTCGCTAAAGTTATTTGGTAAACCTCGACAACGTCCTAAATGAGAGGAAAAACGATAGTTGATTAAATGTTTGAGGAACAATGTGTCTTTTATTACACTAAATATAGTAAATAATTAAAAGTAAACATTTTTAAAAGTTAAAATATCAAATATGATTTATAACAAAGTGAATGAAAAGTTTGAAATATGGATTTTAGAGTATATAATTCTACGGACAAAATGTTAACAGAAACATTCGCGTGTCGTCTAAAATATATTAACACCGAATTTAGTGGTTGTAGTTGCGTGTTGGTCCTAGTTAAGAGAATCAGATATTTTAAATCCTACCCAGGAAGTGTTAGAGTCCTTGAAAAACGATGAACTGCTCCAGGTTGCCAGACAATATGATCTTCCTGATGCGAAGGCTTCTTTAACGAAGCAAGCAATAAAAAATATTTTGATTGAGTATTTGGTGGAGAAGGATTTTTTTGGATTAAAATGCTTTGGGTCTCTATCTGGCTCAGAAATAAAATTGAATTAAAACATCAAAAACATAAAAATGAGAAAGAAGAAAGACAAATGCAAATGAAGAAAAGAAGTGATGGAAATACAGATACAGAGAGAAAGAGTTAAAGAAGGAAGCGAAAAGCAACTTAGATTAAAATAATTAGAACTGGCAAGTGGTAAGCACCTCCCCCTCCCACCTTTACACACAAGTTCAGGCTTTGATGTTAATAGAAATATTAGGTTAGTCACCCTTTAAGAGAAAAGAAGTAGAAAAATATTTTCCTCGTTTAGAAACAAATTTGAAATGGCCTAGAGAGCAATGGACACTATTATTATAATGTGTACTTATTGGGAAAGCTCGTGAGGTCTACACTTCGCTGTCAGTACAACAAAGTGTTGATGTGGTTAAGGAATATATCTTGAAGGGTTATGCGTTGGAACCTGCGGCACATCGACAAAGGTTTAAGGACTGTAAAAAAGAAAATGATAGACCCATGTCAAATTTGCAACAAAAATAAAGATAGCTGGTGTTTGTCCAATAAGGTTGGTCGAAACTATATTAACCTCAACCAACTTATATTAATTGAAGAGTTAAAGAATTGCGTCCATCATGACGTCAAAACATACCTGCTGACTTTTTATTCCTTGGCGTACAAAGTTTCATTTGTGAGTGAGTGATCTTCTCAGCCATTTTGTGGTAAAAGCAATTTCCATCTTATACGAGCACTTCCAAATCTCAGTCTGGCACAAGGAAGCAGAAACGGCACGTTATTTTTGATTGCTACAGGTTGATAAATAAGCAACAGAATCAAGACAGAGCTTTTCCAAATGCTCTTATTTATATGAGGTCAAGGTCACAGTCATGTATTTTATTATGGTGAATTATGAACCATTCATGTCGAAAGGTTCTATATCACTCATTTTTTATTCTGCCAAGTCTATCCTATTAAACTTTTATGGGACACAGGAGCATCTCAATATCTTTATTATCAGGTACTTTGCCTTTTTCTGAGAAGGCTTCTTTTAATGAGAGTGTTCTTATTTAGGGAGCAGGGTGTGGCTTTGTTAATGTTCCTCTCCACTGTGTAAATTTGTCATCAAACTTAGTCTTAGGACCCTTGACAGTCGGAACGGTAATGTCATCATTTGATCGAGGCTATTAATTTATTACCTGGCAATGACCTAGCTGGAAATAAGGTTATGGTTAATCCACTTGTAACTGACAAGACTCGTTTGCTTAATAAAGTCGATCTTACTGAATGTGAAAATCCCTGATTAATACCCAGTTTGTGCAGTTACTAGAGCTATGGCAAACAAAGCTCTTGAGAATGATGTTCATAACTCCTTTAGCTGACACATTTTTTGGTCTGGCTTTGATGAGGTCACTTTTGCTCCTGGTTTGGATAAATCAAAGGGTATTGATCACAATGATCCTATTTTTACTACCCATTCTCTTTATTCTAATCAGGGTGACAAATGACAGTCACTCGTTGATCATGAGATCCCCTGTTTGTTTTAAACGGCTATTAGTAAAAATAAGCCACAGAAGTTTGTTATTTTGTTAAACATGTGGTTCTTATGAGAACATGGAGACCACCTGAGGCACCCGCTTGTCAAAGGTGGACATTGGGCTATCATATTGTTGTTCTTAGGTCGTATTGACAGTAAAGTTTTAGTCTAGCCCAAAGACGTCTTTGAGTGGTCATTTAGGGTTCAATAAGACTTATCACAAGATCTTGAATAATTTTCATTAGCCGAAAATTAAAAGTGATGTTTATAAATTGTTATGTATATCTATATTTTTGTAACTCCTGGTACATGATTTCATCTAAGTTTTGTAAATTTTATTCATGGCTGTAAATTGAAGTACTTTCTCATTATCTTTAGTTAGATTTTGTCTACTGGATTAGGGCCTATTTTACAAATATTAAGAGCGTAACAATTACATTATATATATATATATATATATATATATATATATATATATATATATATATATATAGAGAGAGAGAGAGAGAGAGAGAGAGAGAGAGAGAGAGAGAGAGAGAGAGAGAGAGATGCTTACGTATGTGTTGACAATTACTGATAATAGTCTTAATGACGACTTTGGGTTGATTTCTCATTTTCTCATACGGTTTGGACGGTTCTAGAAAAATTAATAAATTTCCCATTGGTTAGGCTAGGTCATATGAAAAGGCAATTTCGAAATAAATTGAGTAGTATGATTTGTCACGTGGGGGTATGTTGTGAAATATAGTCGTAATAGAAGGAGTATATAATGAGATAACTGAGCAATCAGATTCATTACTATTTTGGAGTTATTCTTATTTGTTTTCCTGTTGTAAGTCTGCAGGCGTGTTTCGAGAGGAAAAACATTTGTCTGGACTGTTTAGTGGAAAGAGAAAATGCTTATTATTTGGACTATAGTATTATTCTGGAACAGTTGTGAGTTATTCAAAGGAATTCTGGATAACGCCATCTTGACAACGTCACTATTCTTGGCGGACCAGTACATTTCCAGTTTTGGAATTTATACGGAACTTTTCATTCTTTTGGACTTTCAAAGAAATTTATCAGGATTATTTTGGATTCACTTCATAATACTGTAAGTTTCTCTCGTATTTTAATTTATAACTTTGATAATTAAGTTATTTTTTTAAGTTTTACCAAGCTTGTTGGTTTTGCTTCTTTCCGTTACTTAGTTTATGACCACAGAGATGTAACAAATTACTGTAGATCTTGTCACACTTGTCAAATGGCAGAAAAACCCAATCAGAAGATTCCTAATGGCTCATCTGCAACCTATGCCTGCATCTGACGAACCATTTAAGAATAATGGTAGACTGTGCCTGTCCCATACCTAAAATCTAGTCAAAAATAAAATTAAGGTGTGACAAAAATACAAAAATATAAGGGAAAGTAGTTTTGAGCCTGGTGATGGAGTTCTGGCTCTCTTGCCCATATCTGAAAGTCCTTTTCAGGTTAAGTTTATTTATTTAAATTACATCCTTAATTCTCCTGGGATTTTAATATCTTAAAGGAGTATGTTGCCAGAGATAGTTGTGTTAATCATGGAATCGATTTAATTGCAACTGTCCTACACTGGGTCTGTAGTGACTCTCATGTAACCAATCTTCGGAATTCAGAATAATCTAGACGAGAAAATTCCACATCTACAGCCACAAGAAAAGAGTGAACTAAAACAGATATTATTTGAATATGATCACTTATTTCCAGATGTTCCAATACGAACAAATAAAATCTACCATGAGGTTGAAACTGTAGATTCCACGCCTGTGAAACAGCATCCGTATAGAAAGAATCCTCTCAAACAGGTGCAAATTTGACAATTAATTTACGTGAAAGTGTGTTTCGCCGTCCTTGTGTTACATTTCTAGGACATATGGTGAGATACGGTCAAGTTGAACCTATATAAGTTAAGGTCAAGGCTATCTCTGAATTTCCTCTGCCTATCAGTTAAAAAGCAATTGGTACGATTTTTGGGTATGGCTTGAAATTATCGGACAATATGCTCCAATATTTCCATAAATGCTTCAAATGGTTTAAAAAAAGTCTGGTATATAAGGTCTGGCCAGGTGAAATGTTTGACTTGAATGGGTTTTGATAGATGGCGGCGATGAAGGCAATGAATGAATAAACATGTAGGCAGTTGACTTTGCAAAACATGGTCTTCCATCTTGAATCAGAGTTAAGAGACAGTAGTCCATTCATCGTAGAGGATAATGGCTGTGGATCTACTCAGAATATGACTAACTGTCAATTTCCAATTTAGGTAAGACTTCCACACATTGCACGGATGGATGTTCATTAGCTTTAGCCATCAAAAGGAACATGGTACTATTTCGATTCAACCTCAGACGTACATACCAACCATTCAACAAATACTTGTCTTCCTTTCACATCCCAAAATTTCAATGTTCCATCATTTATACACTGTGTCCTGTTTGATTTTCTTTTTTGTCGTCGTTAAATTCAATACTGTGAGTATTATCATGCACAGTCTACTGTTTCCACACCACTAAATCATCCATATAGGTGTTCGTGGCTTTTTTCAGTACATCAACAGATATTTTGTCAAGTAAGCTTCGTCAGGCTAAGTGTCCGTGCTGCTGCTCACAAGTTTGTTGTTCAAGTCCCAATCCTCTTCGCTGAACAACCAATGCATGAAATTGTTGTCGGGAGCTACTCTGGCATCGGTGCAGTCCGTTTGGAGAACATTGGCTTTCAGGTGCAAGTAACTATTATTCAGATCATTGTAATCTTCGGTTTGTCTTTTTATTTCAAATTTGATAGGTGTTGAAGTGGTCAAAGACGATATAGGACGAAATTATACGCACTAAGATTTTTGCATAGTCATCTACGTCTGTAACATGGCAAACATATAGCGTTTTGACTTGGAACATCCACAAATCTCAGTGCATCATATTTTGTTTGTTTTTGCAAGTAATAAAATAGTCCAATACTCAAACAGCTGTTATTCTTTTCTTTTTCTTTTGTCTGGACGGCTGTGTGTTGATTAGGTCTGAAAGGTTTTCGACGTCTCTTTCTGCCTTGTTCTTGCTTTGGTGTAGAGGAGAAATTATAACCTACGTCATAAACATGAAGCAAATTTAGTAGTGTGCCTCTGCGCCCTAGGACGTCATTTTATGTTTGAATCAATACATTATTTCGTGTTTTCATTAAGGGTTCTTTAGAACTTTGTAGAGGAGTAAGTTTTGGATATATTCTTGGCCATGTGTCAAAGCGTTGTCTTTTGAAACATGGAATCCTAACGAAAAGCTGATTTTAGTATCTCCCTTAAATCTTGTCCTCGTTGTCAAGCGGCTCATTAACACACAAGATACCCGTTGTCAAGCGGCTCATTAACACACAAGATACCTCTCTTACAATTCGCATTAGAATAGTTTTCGATAATGTATTTTTACGGTGACGTTTCCTTCCGATAATATAACATTTTGACGAAGATTTCCTTTTGCACTAACATTGACACTGTCAAAGCACGATTTACTGACAGGAATATAATGAGGATGTACATATTCTCGGTGAATGAGATAGGTCTTCTTCCTTTATCGTGAACACCAGTAGTATAGAAAAATGGGGGTTTCTGGGCCACCTTTATCACTAAGTGATAAAAGAGTGGTCAGAAAAGGCCCCCATAGATCTATACTACTGAGTGATGGGGGTTCTGAGCCACTGTTTATGCCCTGGCTCTTTCTTTTTTGTCCCTAGCTCTCTTTTTCCTAGCTTATTTAGTCTCGTGTGTCCTTGTGTCCATGAGCGAGTGTGTGAATGCCATCGGTGGAGTAACGTTTATCATCCAAGGGGCATAGTCCTTTTTTGCGAATGAGTATGGTAGATATTTTGTGCTCCTGTGATCTGAAAGTTCTCATGGGGTATTAGAGATGTCTGTGTAGTGCTCGTGTGTAATGTTGGTGTGTGGCTATTTTAGCAGTGACTGGTTTTTTGACCTTTTTGGTTTTTTTTCATTACAGTGCCATCGTCAAGAGTGATGGAATACATTTTAGCTTGAAGTCCGATGAATTCCTTGATAGGCATGCCCTGAGTTTCATCTTTGAATTTTCTGAGTACTTCTTTATTTTCGTCGCAGTGGAAGGGACTGTGTTGTGGATAATCGCTAAGATCGAAGAGGTGTCTGTGTTGATACAGATCCGCGTAGACGTCGTCGGTGTGAATCTCATAGACGAGTGAGTCTGTATCGTTCATGAGTAGCGTGGCTTTGTCTCCTTAGGTATGTTTGATGAAGTCGTAATGAAATTCGAGCATGAACATTTTAGAGAGCTCGAGAACAGTTGCTCCGACGTAGATGTTTTGTCTAGCTTGAGATTAGTTTCTTCTAGATTCGATGGCGACGAGTTCTTCGTCGAAGATTTTCATTTGGAGAAAGGCATCGTTGTCCACGAGTTTATCTCGTCGTCGAACTTCATTAATGATTTCTATTTTCTTGCGATGTCAAATGTTTTCCATGGTTTTTCCAAAGACGCCATTGTTCATAAGTTTGAAGAAGTCTTTGTCGAAGGTGGTGGTGGATCTGGTTCGTTGTGTCGTATTGAAGTCGATGTAGGGTTTCATCCACGGAGATTGTGTAAACTTGAGTGCTCGGTGAACTTGGCCAAGAACGAGTCCTTGTTGGCGAGCTTGTTCGACCAGTCGACGATGCATTTTGTAGTGGGTTTTGTGGTTGAGATTAGGTATCAGATTTTTGTCCTTTGCATCTCCGAGTCCTAATTGGTGTTTTTGTTGGAGTTGTTGTGGAGAGAGCATCAAGTGGATGACAAGAATGGATTCAGCACAGAAGGGATAATCGTTATGAGCGTCGTGTAGATATTGTGGATACTCAAGATCATTCAACAAATTAGCCCCGGTCATCGTTGTATCCCTCAAGAAACTGTTCTCCGGTGATCCAGTGCAAATGTTCTATTGGAATCGGTTATGACATGGCCCACCATACAGATGGTTAGCGTAAAAGTAGAGGATGTAGGTGGATGGTTGAGTGAGATTGTAGTTGGACATGTAGTTGTGGTTGGCAACGGCGTGTTTTTTGCTGATGACGGAGATGCCTCCTCGCGCTATCTGCTCTGTGAACATGAACATATCTGCATCGGTAAAGAATTCAAGGGTCATTCCGGATTGTTTGAGGAGAGCGTCCCAGGAGAGTCCTGGTGAGGATAAATACCAGAGGAAATCAAGTTGGTAATGGTCTAGGCATGTGCGTCTGAAATTTTCGAAGACATCCGTGAGTAGGAGTAGGTCAGTTTTCAGGTACATGTAATGACAATCTCGGAGAGTTTGACAATCCAGCTCTTTCCATATCTTGTACGCGTACTGTTATTCGTTGTCAGTGATGCCTGAGAGATGTAGCTGGGAATTAAAGGCATCTTAAGGCGGCAACGAAGTTTCATCGAATCTCGACCACGAATCGATGTATTCGTAGGGATAGACACATATTTGCTTGAGCAAGTCCGCTTTGTCACCAAATTTGTTTTCTAGGTGAGTAAACTGAGGACAGATTTGGCGAGTTCTTTTAGCGCTGCCGACATGAACTGAAACCAATCGATGAATCGGAAAGGACCAATCGAGAAGAATATGTACTTTTCAAAATTGTTGGGGATACATTTAATTTGAGTTTTCACTTCGGCGAGAAGTGGTTTGACACGTGGGTGACTGGGTGCTGCCACGATAAAATGTCCATCGTATCCTAGTAGATGACTGGAAGGAAGTCTGGATCTTTGAAGTGTAGATTACAGTGATCACGAGCGGCTACTCGATAGCATCCAGTGACATGGCAATGGTCTCTGACCTTTTTATCATGAGGTTGAAAGTACTCTTCGCATATATGGCATCGCTATGCAACTTTATACTGTCGTAGTTGTGTTGGTGTGAGTGGAATCAACGTGACTGGATTTTTCATATGGCTTGGATGCGTTTCCATTCATAGACGAGTTGCTCAAAGAACCATGGAACGCAATCCTCACCACGAAGCTGGCGATAGGGTGAGGAAAACTACTCATCGACAGAACAGCAGGTTTTATAGCCAATCGCGCCAGGGGATGTGTTTGTCTTCCACTTGAGTAAAAGAATGGTCTGGACTAGGAGAGGGTCCTTGTACTTTTTCCAGGATGACTTCTGAGTCGAAGTCGATATGAAAGAGTTGTGCGTATTTGTTGTAGTGGTGTTCGAACTGTAGTGTTCTCTCGCGTAGCATCTGTACGGTTTGTAATTCCTGACAGTATCCTGACGAAACGTGATCGTGTAGTCGTTGCTATTGAGGAAAGCATTGTAAGCAGCGATAGCAGAAATAGCCGTGATTTTTATGTTGCGTGTACTGAAATCGGCATACCGGCTGAAGTCTTTCATGTCCACGAAATGGTATTGGTAGTAAAGTAAATTATGGCTGCGTTGTAAGGCTGTTTTGAGATCAGCATGGGATAGACCACAAACTGCTTATCGCCCGCCTTCTTGTCACCGAGTCCAAACACGCTAATGGAGAGTCCCTCGTTGAGCGCATCCAGTTTCGGAACTTCTTTGACCGATGCTGGAAAGGTGATGGCAGTGGTATGAAGTGTATCAAAATAGGGCTTGTAGTGGGATACGCGATAAACATGATCTTAAGCGGGATGTAACGCAGAGAGGATCGCCAAGACGAGACAGAAGTCATCGTTGTATTTGACGTTGATGCACACATTGGTAGCTAGGATTTGCTTGGGCAGTGGCACGTACTTACTTCCACGTAGCGGTGAGAAATTGGAAGTTTGAAACGAGATAGAATTGACTACAGCAAAGATCCATGCCGATCTTGAGTCTTGATAATCTTCGATGCGACGCCGGATAAACGACCAGGCGAAATCGACGATGTGACTGAAATCGTCACTGCGATACACGATGAGCAATTTGGCTATGATCCACACGTCGATGCTCTTGTGTTCCTTGACCGATGAACATTGAGAGCTCCTCCAAGTTTGATGGCCGTGTGTGTGCGTAGTTCTATCTGTACGGTAGGTTGTAGAATGCGCTTCAGGAGCTTTTAATCGACTCCGCGCTAAAGGATATGGGAATGATCGTAAATAAATCCTTTGTCAGTACCTTCGTATGCTTTTTGAGTGCGTCGGACTGGTGGAAGACGCGGATCTTACCGTGTTGTTGAAGGGCTTGTGGATTGATTTTGGGTAGTTTTTTCTCGATATAAGCTCGTCGCGATCGGCGCATGATTTCATGCTGAAGTCGACGAAGTTTGGAAGGCTGAACGGTTTTTCCGGAGGTGGATAACCCACATCTTCGAGATTTGTAAGACTGTGACCGCTCATGTTGAGATGACCCTGCATGGAATCTCCAGAGCGATGGACGTTCTTGTCCAATTCATCCGCAGAAGAACTACTTCCAGTTTCGATCAAAGTACCAAACGCCGTGTACAATATGGTACATTATATAGAACATAAACATCATTAACTTCTTCAGGATGGAAAAAACAAAAGAGTATCCGCATCATTTTTTTTTATGCCGGATTGCCATTACATGATCGTGGGTCCCACTGGTTGTGGAAAAACTAATCTTCTTCTGAATCTCCTGCTCAACAACATGCTCAAATACGATCGCGTCATGATTTACACGCTCAATCCTCATCAAGACAAATACCACATGCTTCACGAGTTTAGCTACGCAGTGACTGTAGACGATGTTTTCAATATCGCCGATCCAGACTCAATTCAGCCTGTGGAAGAATTGGATTCAGACCTGTATAAGATCATCGTCTTTGACGATATTAAAATCGATCGCGAGAACATGAATAAAATCTACGAGTATATTTCGTTGTCGCGACACAAGCGTTCTAACA
>JAECUM010040013.1:0-18441 GCA_016617855.1 Megalonaias nervosa | reverse complement strand
TTTCATATTCAAACAAATTAACCTGTTTTCTAAGGTAGAAGAACTCATGGGATCCATTTTATTTTCAAAGCTAAAATAAATTGATCAATATCTATGATCGTCAAACCTCCGTAAGAAAAGTTTGAATCATAACATCTCTTTTAACTTTGTCCACTTTTTACTTTCGTATAAAGATGAGAAATCATTTAATTCACTCAGAAAATGTTGCAGAGGATGTATCGATACATATTTGATAAAGCGATGAAATAGTTATTTCGAAGCTTTGATCTAAGACACTCAGAAACCACATTCACAGTATGATGTTTGACATTTATCGACAATAGAAGTGCTGATTTTGGGGTAGCAACAATGACATTATTTAAAACAAAAACCTGTTTTTTCTCAATTTGTTTGTACGCTTAAAAATGAACCCATTAATACTCATTAGTTTGGGGATTGAGGTGCCCAAATTTAAACAAACATTGTGCAGCCTATATGTAATTTGCCATCTTTTTTATTTTCTTCCTTGTGCAATAAAAATTTTCTTTATACTGGGTAATTTGTTGTGTACACTGGATGACTATTGCATATGCCTTATTTCTGCATGCAGGAAATGAAACAGTCGGTTGACCTGGTTAATCCTGCTTAAACTTCGTAAAAAATCATACCAACATTACCTACTCTAAATACATTTTTATTCTGAGATTCCTATTTTCTTGCAAAATCGGTCATGCGTTGAAATTTCTCAATAAATGATCGAGACAAACAACACTTTATAGTTATTTGGCTTAGACTATACAAGTTCTACTTAATATGGGCATAGCAGGTTTTCCTAATTATTGAAGCGACAAAATAGAACTCTTGAAGAAGCTACATTTTGTCTCTATATTCTGGGCCTGCATTTTCCTTTCATATACATCCACGGTCTTCAAACATTTGACTCCAAACGGTAAATTGGTCCAACATTAAATTTGTTGAAATTTATGGCAAATAGATTGCTACAATGGCAACTTTTCAAAACTGCATCGATAAAATTAAGATCTTTGTGCGGCATATCTGCCAAATACAACACTTCTGCTGTGTGCATATGAATACCTACACTAAAGTTCAGAAAAAAAAGAATTAATGAACGGGAATGAAAAGGTAAGATAAACTTAGATCAGCTTTATAATGTAAAGCAAGTTTGTTTCGAAACGAACTTCAAGTAATTAATTAATGTTGTTATTGTTGTTGTTGTTGTGTTAGGGTTTAACGCCATTTTTCAGCACAAGATAGGCTGTACATGGCGGCCAGTATAAATGGTGGAGGAAGAACCCAGGAAAATCCCGGAAAGAACCACCGACCCAACGAGAATCTACTGGCAAACTTTCTCACGTACCCACATTAGCCAAGGCCGAGACTCGAACCCACACAGAGAGAGGTGAGACGACAGCGTTCCGTAAGGGTGAGCACTTTAGATTATTTAATGTAATCATTGATTTATTTACTTGTGGTCAGGAACTGAACCTAGTTTATGATGGATGATTGAAGTTTGCCAACAAAATGAAATGTAATTTTGTTCAACAATTATGAAAATTTCAGTGTACTCCACTTTCATATCTGCTGTTTATTCTACAAAAATATTGATATTATGTACATGAATCCACCAAATCTATAAATATGTTATTACCTAACCCAACACACTTTTAGCACGCCATTTAAGTTGAAATTTTTGTCAATGGTATTTGGTAAAGTTACTCTCTTGAAGCCATACCATATAAATGTAGGTTTACCAATTGTACAGAGTTTTCCGAAAGCAGTACAACAATGCAAGTTCTAATATTCCGTCTCAATGCTAGTAAATAATATAGTATATAAGTCTATAAATAGATAAATTTAAAGTAGTGGGAATATAAATTTAAAGTAGTGGGAATAAAAGGCTTGAAATAAAAATGCGTATTGTGTATGAACTCTCTTGAACACATACACAATCTTTTCGACAGCAAGAACTGTAATAATGCAATCATGATAATATGTATAAAGAATACTATTTCGGTAATTAGTTCCGCAGCACCTGATTTTGATAGTCATATGTCAGAGACAATAGTCAGAAAACAATAATCATAATAAAATTGTTGCTAAAACAAAATAAACAAATTAAGCAAGAAAAATACAAACACAAAACAAATAGCAAATGTTAGTTGTAAAAAGAATAATAGAAATTGACTTGTATCAGTGGATTAAACAAATATTTGTATTTCATGATCTGTCCTGCCAGTAGTGTTAATAGAGCATAGCACAGTTTTAGATAAGTAATTTTAATGGTCTGGATAATGTAGAACTGCTGCTAGAAATGCCAAAGGGGAGAGCATTAGAGGGAAAAGGTAGTGGGAGAAGCTTGAGTACTGAGTGCCGAATGTACCAAATCTTGAATTAATGATGATAACTATGATGAAATGATGCATACAGATATGTCTTTATAAACCATGAAATACTGACAATTTTGACTGATACGCTAATCAGAAAAAAGAAGGTATATTTAGTTTTTTCATTTCACATTGCTATTTTGTGGATTAACAAATAGCAAGATATGCAATTCTGATGTGATTGATCTAGCATATCAGATGTTTTGCTTATTGGCAATCTATCAACATGATTATATTACGATAAAAAAATAATGTCTACTAATATCATTACCTCTAAGAGGAGGAATAAATATAAGTAAACAATTTTATATCGATATGAACATGAAAAAAAAACCCACCAACAAACGAATGTGTTAATTGGAGAGAGTCAAAGGAACAGAGAATGTACACCTCTGAAACCATATCGTCCCAAAAGATTTTGTAATATAATTGACTGATGTAACAAACATATCAAGTATATTTAATTTGTAATTAAATCATTATTGCAAAAACTTGTACTACATTAAAAAAATGATAAAGGCAAATAATTGGATATGAGTTTTAAAATAAGCATTTATTAGATAACTGTTTTAAAAATAAATTTCAAAGTCAACCGTCTTACATAACTAGAAAAGGTGAGTCTGTTTAGTAAAGTTTTGGATACAAATGACATAAAAAGAATATATTGTACTAACCACCATTTTTGTCATCGAATAAGTGTTACGACTTTTATGGTCTTAAACTAAGTAACAGAACAGCAAAAACCTAAAGGTTTCGTAAAATTCAACAAATAATATATTTCCCTAAGTTACAAAGTAAACATTTGAAAGTAACTAACAGTATTGTGAATTAAATCCCACATATCACTAAATGTTCTATCACAAGTCGAAAGTTGTAGTGTTCCGAATAAATTCCAGTGGCGTTCTAAATGAATTCTATTCGTGAATGTGCTGATATACCAATAGTCTTGAATTTGCCGATGTAACAACAGTCTTCATGTATCACAATGATATAATCCAGAATGTCTTCGAGTGACAACTTACAGTTTTAGCTCATTTGCATCTTTTTGTGAGTTTTCGACACCAAAAGATGTTGTGGCATTCTTTTAATCAAATAATCTGTCAACCGTAATTGCGCTGCCATTATCAAAGCAGAATCCAACATAAAATCTATTCTAAGGAGCAGTAATTACAAATTACCACGGATTATAAATAACGTTGAAGCAGACCTTTGAAAAGCTTTGATCAAAGAAATCCAAATGACCATGTAATCATTATTGATTTGCAATCTATATGATTTTCTTCCGGTTTTCGAAATGTCAAGTGCTGATTAACTCAGTGAGGAGCTCTTTATTGTTGTTTCTTGTAAAATCGAACATATTATAAATAATAATGACTTAAAAACGAAATGCAACATTACAAGTATTGAAGGATGTTTCTCAAAAAAACATATTCTCACTTTTTGCAACAACAAACATGCATACCAATTAGAGGAAGCTGAGCAGAGATTGCCATGCCATGTAATTGTTTTTCTTTGTTTTTAAAAATAGACGAACGTTCTATTACTTCATTTGCATGTTTGTCGTATTGCTTGGTACCAAACGTAAAAGGTGTTACATTAGCATTATTTTTAGCTCACTCTGGTACACCGTTTTGTAAACACTACGCGAAACCGATTGGCTATTGCCAAGGTCATTTCGGCCCGCGTGTAGTCTGAATAAACAATGTTTTATTTTTAGATTTATTTCAGAGTGAGAATCTGGTACTTAGATAGGGCTTGTCTTGCATATGTGACAAATGGCATTTTATATCATTGCGATGTTCAAATTAGTAAATCGCGCAGCCTATCACGTGTAGTACCATGTGACCTAAAATCGAGGCTTAAAACAGCAAATTGGTATTAAATCTATTCAGTTGTATTTTAAACCTTTCAATTGTTAAAGCCAGATTGTTTTTGAAGTTCATTTGTTTTTGGAATTTAATAATTTATTCTCTAGAAAATCAAACAAGTGTACTTTTTTATAAGAGGTTCTGGGAGAAAGAAATTCAGTGGAAATTTATTCTGGAGTTATACGGAAACATAAACTGTGATTCAATTGAGGAGTTGTTGCCATTTGTACAACGACCACATCTGACGTCATCGTCTTCCATATTGGAACGTCATTCGAACCTGGATTCTATTAGAACTATTTAGTGATAGGACTTGTATTTTTCATTCTTAAGATTAAATTTTGGATTATATTCACAAACCGTAAGTCCTATTTCCAAGTTTTACATTGTTTTCAAGGAAAATAAATTATTTTGTTAAAATATACAAAACTTGTTGACTTCACCATTCTCTTGTTAATATTGTACGAGCCTACACGTAACTACATATATATATATATATATATATATATATATATATATATATATATATATATATATATATATATATATATATATATATATATATATATATATATATATATATATATATATCACAGTTATGGTGTAGAGACTTTTTTCTGATGCTATTTGCAAGGCATCAAAAGGCACCATGACACAGTAAAGAGGCTAACGTCAAAATGCGCGCTCGAGAGAAAGACAGAGCCAGAGAATATCAGACAGAAATAAACAAACGCCTATGCATTTTTGCTTCAATCTAGATTTTGTATACATAGCATGCAAAATATAAATATAGATGTGATGTTTCAAATAAGAATGTATTGGTAACTGGTATTGGTTTGCTATTGACATACAACCACTTTATTACAGAAGAACAATTGCACGTAGAGACCAATGTATTGGGGAGTAGAGTAATCTTTCAAATCTTACACACAAATACTCATTCTAATGTCTAAATGTATGTTATGATGACCAACCATTTCTTGCAAACCAAAATCAACACTTACCAAATAATAACCACTTTAACTTTATGGCATGTGTGAGTGTCATCATGAAACAATTCTTTAAAGAAACCAGTTGTGAGGCGATGGATTCTTTAAAAGAAATTTGTGTCATCGAAATGAATACAGCAGTGTTAACACAAGTATATCTTTGTGACATCGATTATGAAATGACTAATCTCTATAATTACCAACCATTACTAGTGACATAACTATATCAGCTACCATCGAGAGGAGCAAGATCTTCCGAAGGTGAAACTTTTCATTTAGCACCTATGGATTATTTCCAAATCCCACTCTTGGCAAGATCTCGTCACGAAATCTTCGAACGATAGCATACATGTATACTGTTAGATTGTAGGATTTAAGTTAGAGGTCACTCCTGAAAAATAGGCCATGTGTATTATTGAATTTCTTAGCTCTGTATTGATCGAGTTGAACCAATAGTGTCGGGATAAAAATCAAATTCGTTTGGACTTTCTATCACACATGACATTTGAAATCTTCCGTATGGACCGAATTTAGTAGAACTACTGACTTAACTGCTTGCACAATCATCGGCAAAATTCTAAATGTTCTCTGACGATGAAATCGGCTTCACAAATGGAAAAACGAATGGTCATGCGACCTGCATGTTACGTCCATCAGGCAGCGGGCTGCGTCGAAAATTATTTATCACGATCACCTCCAGACTAAGAAAAGAATTATAGTCAAGATTTACAACGAGACAACATGTATTTAATGCCTGCCATTGTGAAGACCTGTGCAGAAGAAAAAGTACATCATTAAAAAATCACGCCTTTCGAATAAATCATGATTTGTTAAAACAGAAAATGGAAAGGATGGCAGTCCCGCTCCTGCTTAGAAAATATACTTTTCTAGGCAGATAATGCATTTATATGAAACATTATCCAAATCATTTTGACGCTATTACCCTGTATCAACTGATATCTTGGATACGGATACTATTGAAAAAAAATACGTAAAACAGTTTCCATTGTGGAGAAAGATCTTGCCGCCGCATTTCGTCGAGGCCTTGTTCCGAAAGAAATGGAATTTGTCTGCTTGCCACGTGGAGACCTAAGTTTATGAGTCCAGTTTATGATCACATAATGACAGAAACGATACTCTGTTTGTCATCAAGTCGTCGATTCATATCATTAATTTATATTCAGTTATATATCATGAGGACGAGTTGAATATCGACAACAAAAAGAAAAGTAAATGGAACCATAAAGCAGACTTTTTCACATTTTACTTTGAATGTTCACATGAAACTGACATTCTCATACAAAATGTTTATGTTGCCCATCAAGTTTGCAGTGAAGATATTCTAGAATCTGCATTATCTTGCTGTCCGAAGTGTAGAATTCTCTAAGGGAGTTGATAGAAGATATTTTATAGTGTCAATGCTCTTTCAGATTTCATTAAATGGGATCCCACCGACAAATAAAATGAAGAAAATTTTCATCGTAATGATAATTGTCACAAATATTCTACTATGATAGCTCACGTCGTAGCTTGATACGACGAAGAGTTTATTTTGAAACCCCTGGCAGAGAAAAAAACCCAACTACCAGCAATTAGTTGTGAAAGAAGCTAGGACCATTTGCATTAAGATAGCAATATCTGAAACGTTTGTAATATAATGAGTGACAGTGCAGAAAAGTTATTTTCCTCCCTTTTCTACACGGATGAATATCATAATTAAATGTGCAGCATGTTTCTGATGCATGATATTATCCGATCGGAACAAGGGTAAGGTTTCTATCACGTGGTACCAGTTCAATTATTCTGACACTTTTAACTTTGAAGAAGAAATGATGAGGTATTCTCGGTCCTTTAAAGACAACCCACAACGTTATTGCAGAAAATGTTAACAGATGCTGATCGATCACAGAGGTTTCGATCCTTTGAAGGAAGCGTCTAACAGAGCCAAGCTTATGGTTTTGTTTACTGAACCAATTACATGCCCAAGAACACGCCAACTATTGTGCAACCCAAAACCTATTAATATATGTGCCATGGGTATTCAGTAAAAAGTTTTTTTTTTTTTTTGTTTTACATTTGTTATGTATATTTAATTTAATTGTTTATTTGTTAGTTTAAATTTTTTAAAATAATTTCATTACATGTCATTGTAATGTAACATTGTGTGCTGGACTTGACCTTGTTCAAAACTGAATTCATTTCTGCTTGACCTGATTGACTGTTTTATTTTTTTATTTCATTTATGTCAGCAACTAATACAAAGCTAAATTATTCTCTATGTATTTGAGCTTAATATCAGGATTATTATTCAGGTAAACAAGAAGGAGTTAATATGTTGATTTGGGTCAGGGTTTTGGAGATTCCTAAGTGAATTTTACAGGCTATTGTGTTGTAAATAAACAAGATTAATTAGATCATTCAAGAAGGTTATTTTCTATTAGGTAATTTATTTTTTAGAAAATACTAATTGTGAACTGAGGTCAAGTAGAGAACTATATAATCTTGTGATTGTGATTATTTAGTCAGTCGTGCTTTAAAATCAAGCACCTTCAAGTTGTATTATATGTTTTGACCAGTTTGGGCTGAATTTTATTTTCTTTAAATTTTTTAATTCAAGTGATTATTTTCTCTAGAAATACAAAAGTGCTATGATAAAATTCTTGGATAAAGACATTTACTGAAATTTATAGTAAATTTAAGCCTGGAATTATATTACTGTGATTCAACAAAAGACTGTTAACACATCAACACTTTAATAGCTATAACAGACACGTTATCGTATTCAGTTTTGGATCTCTTCGGGATGTGTGCTGAATTTTTTCAGGACTTTATATTATTAGGACTTGTTTCTGTGATTCTTGGATTATTTTGGGATTTAATTCGCAATACCGTAAGTTTTTTCTTCTAATTTTTACTTTGTATTCTAGGGAAATAAATTATTTGTTAAATTTTACAAAGCCTTTTGTCTTTCACTCTTTTCTGCTACTTATTTTAAGAGCATAGACTAGTAGCACATGACATATTCATTATATTGGATACAACATGCTGCAAACGGTAGAGCGAAGAAGATTGGTCTTTAAATAGTCAATAATAATAATAAAAGTCGTTTGAAAATTTTATGGATGTCTAAGGCACAAATATAAAATTGATTTTTCGAACCAGAGAACTAAACATTCCGTACACCAGGCTTAACATGGTATACTAGTGCAAAAGAAATTGAGAACGAGACCGAAACCAAAACTTAGAAACTTAAGGACTTCTGAAAAAATTGATCAAGGTTTTTTTCGCGTCGTCAAAGAACATGACGTAGCTCAAATAGAACACTTCGACTCGCAAGAGTGTGGGGATTATTACCGATGTCACAAGCCTGTTGTAGGGTACCGATAAATCTTGTTTCCAATTCATATGCAAATATTCTCCATTTACGATGGATTTCTTCGAAATTCTCATAGAAAATGCTAATGCTGTACATATACACCAATCTGAAGGAATGGTTAAATTGAAAGTTCTTTCATTCACAGTGCATAACGCGTGCTACGTCATCGTTGTCAAGGAGAACTAACATGTCCTATATGCCGTACGTATCCTAAATCTTGCAACACAAACCGTGTCATCGTGACAGCATGATACGCACTTTGACAGGATAGTGTATAATTGTTCCGCGCTCTCCTCGTTGATACCAATTATTGAAAGGGAATGAAATCTACGGAGCTATACTTAGATGACAGTTGGAACACAATAAAGGAAAATTCACCAAAGGCATAGACCTTGCACACGACATTCTGATCATGGACAGTTATGATGAGAGGATAGAGTTTGTCCAAACCAACGAATTTTCCAAGATGGTTATTGCTGTGTATATGACGGCAAAAGTCCATTTGAAGTGTATTCGGACCTGAATCCGCTAGGTGACCGCATACTTTAATTTGATGCCGAGTGCTGCATTTGCATCGATCATCCTGGATGCTACTACCCACACGTTGAAAACAAATATATCAAGCGTTGACCGACGAACATTTCGAAAGCA
Source organism: Megalonaias nervosa (assembly GCA_016617855.1). Lineage (NCBI taxonomy): Eukaryota > Metazoa > Mollusca > Bivalvia > Unionida > Unionidae > Megalonaias > Megalonaias nervosa. Next base: position 9,173 of record JAECUM010040013.1, on the reverse strand, counting down.
CCATTCTCAGTGTTGGAAGTGGCGGACATAATAATTGCAAATTCCAGTTTCGCGATCAGAAACCGCAACTCCATAAGTAAAAGGATTTATACTAAGCTATCTTTCCTGTCAAGTAGTGAATTTTGACTTGTTGAAGCAAGTAATGACGTCAGAAGAGGACACAAGTTACTCGCCTAAACTAATTAGACACACAAGATTGCACGTTTCTCAGATCATCAATTCGTCAGTAAACCGTAGGTTTGGGTATATACAAACCTTAACGATAAACTGGTATGTCTACTCGCTACCCGACAACAACACCATACCTTGTGACTACCATGAAATATATACAAGGTAGAGACAAAGGGATGAGACCATTTTCACCGTAGACCCCGATAAAAAGAACAACTCTTTCCTGAAATTGATCTTTACAGACTCAAGACAAACGTAATACTATACCCAACGCCAAGATCGACTAAGCGTCTTGCACAAAACATAGTGATGCTATAACCGTGCCAAACTCTGAAAGTAAAATCTATCATTCCAGAACCATCACCCTCTCATCATGGATAAGAATAAAAGACACTATTTACGTGTCCCTGTGGAGGTATTGTGATTTAGCCAGTATACTGAATACATCAAAACGGAGATATATCGAGGAGCTTACTCCAAGATCTTTAGCCAGAGCTGGTTTTGACTAATTGGGAGAATGAGACAAAGTACAGTGTGTCAGTATTGGCGTAACATCCTACGAATGGATACATAAAGATTCAAGACGCGAGGAACATGCCACATGGTGACCGCTTTGTCACTATATTAGCTTGGTCCGCTCAGAACGCAGCAAGGTACTGTCATCATCATTACATAAAGAGACATGATCATAACAACAGTAACAAAAACTTTGTTCATGTAAAAATCATTTTGTTCAAAGTGTTGCGATTGGCGATGAATACAGATATGTTCCCCGTATGAGAAAGAAATTATCGGGACCTTGCTCATACATCATACAAGTATATGTTACTAATGATCTGTACAAAATGCTAATATAGTCCACAAATCAGATGTCTATTGAATGGTGTGGATGTCTACACCACAGTCAAGTACCTATTTAGCTCATGCAGAGACTACAGAAAGAAAACAAGATTTTTCCTCGTCTGATGTGACATTACGTGCAGTTGTTATAATTTATCCAAATTAAACCACGTTCATATCCTTTAGAAAGGTGTTGCTTGGAACGTTTACTCAGATAAGTTAAAACGTATGTATTCATAGTTGCATTTGTCAGTCATTAAAGTGATGGACAAAATGTCGGATTGTCAAAGGTGCTTTGTGATACATCACCATCCCTACAGCATGCTAATCTTAGGACCTAGTGTTTCGGGTAAAATCGAATTTCTCAAATGTTTAATCGAGCTAAGTAGCACTTTGCTTTCCCGTTACTTAAGGAAAGTTAAAGAACGTATTTCTTTCGAAGACGTCGGTAATGTGTCAGATCATATCTTATAGAACATCACCATTGGTACGAGCAACGGATACCATAATTACCACTGAAACCTACCATCACTAAGACAGCGCACTAACAACATAAGTTATAGTTGTTGATAAATAGATCTGACGTTTTGTAAACGGAAACAAAGCAACGACGTGGACAATTAATTCAAACATTTCCAAAATTTCACCAGGAAGATGAAGATGAGACAGCAAAACATACTCTAAGAACCCTCAAGAATTAGATGACCAAGGCAAATACAGCTGCTAACACTACATACGCCTCCTTGAAATTATGTACATTAAGAAAGCACGTTGAAAAATAATCCTTTCCGATGTAATGCAAAAGAAAGCGAGTTTACTTCTGTACAATCATCTTTCCATGTACGATGATGACAAACACCGTCCAATGTATCACGGAAAACAAATGCAATGTGATGGATTTGATTCTCTCAAATACCTTCAACAATCAATAACTCCCTGTTGGACCGAGCGAAACCAAGTTCGTAAGATACACAAAGATACATTAGGAACTCAACATCGTTTGCGGTAGATTCAGTTTCAACGAATTTTACATTCAACGCCCATCTTGGGAGACAGAGGAACAAAAGAAAGAACATAAACTGGGAAACAAGCAGAGAGAATATGTTGAAGATTTCTAAACAATACCAGGTAATCGACCAAGAAAAGATGATGCCATCAAGTATCACACAAACCTTTACGCCAACCGCAATTTGACGAGAAATGAAAGCTTTAATGAAAATAATGAAGTTGACGTCATTGCTATCAGTACCAGATAGGAAGGATCTGAAGAAATTAGTGCAGGAAAAAACTCATAAGACCCAGTTTGGCATCATTATCATTTCACATTCTTATTCCCCTTACCTTCCAAGCATCACAAGATCATTAACCACGACCATAAAAAATGAATTTCATTGAAACTTCTTACGTTCCTGCAGATGCTACTGGTTACGGTGGAATTCAAGCACAGTATGCTGCAAGAAAAGCAATACGCAAAATGGCAGGTCTCCAAGACCATGACGGTTGCAAGATTGAGCTATGCACCTTTTACAAAAAAAGAAACAAAAGAAAGATAAAAGATTGGACACACGTCCGAAACGGGTTCCGAATTACTGGGAGCTCTGAAAGGCTTGTTGAAACAAAATGATCAACGCCTTGACAAATTGACAAAGGCAGTGATTTTCTCAATCGACCGTTTCAAGAGGAATTGCAGAAAAGAAGCAGTCCTTTTTCATGACTGAAAATCCTAAAACCAGAACTGGTGTCATCGAATGTTGTAAAAGAACGTTGAACGAACACATAAGGAAATATATTTTTACACATTAACACACGCTAACACACGTCTTGTGAACGCCTACAATCAGGAAACCATCACAATATCGGATATGATAAAGAACAAGCGACAAGAAAAAATGATGTGGAAGTGTTGATCGATTTCTTTGGAATCTCAGAGAAATCGTAGAAAAATAACCTAGTAGATGACGACAGCAGTCATCGACGAAGTCCTGTCGTGGCATTGAAAACAGAAGACTGGGTTTGCATAAAAACAACAAAACTCATTTTCTGCGTAGTATGCTTACCCAAATGGACACCATAGTTGTTGTGTGTGACGGGACAAGTTCGTGGATATCACCGAACCATATATAAATTAAAAATTAAATGATATAAGAAGATACACTTTTAAAAAAGCGTTTAGCTATTTATACTTATAAGGAGTGACCACAGAGACTACGATGTCTACGATATTGAAGGAATCATTGGCCAAATAATACTCAAAGTTATAAAATATGTAAACAAAGACGTGAACGTTCGTTATCAGGTTATCTGCCTAATTCGACTTTTAGATTTCAGCCTCGCCTTCAATTATAGAAAAAGAAGTCGTTCATGAAAATGTCATCAAATTTCGTTCCACGCTCATCAGAATCATTTCTGTAGTATCTACAGAAGTAACGAAGAGAAGAAGCAGCAATAAAAAAGATGTTGTTTAGTGTACGTGTATGTGTAAATCATATTAAGTAAAAGTAAATCATATTTTTCTTTCAGATCGCTGTAGTGTATTGTGTATTTGAGCTGCTGTTGGAAACTCTGCAACAGGGCCATAAGCAACAATGAACTATTTTACTCGAAATTTGTTTGTGACTATCTTTTTCCTAATCCATCATTGAAATATCACAACGGTAAGAGTAAAAACAATGACAGATACAATTCCAAATATAACAACATCAATAAAAGCAACAGTAACAATAAACCATTTGAGATATGAATAATCATATGCATTTGTTTGTCTTCTTAAAAGCTATAATCATTTGTATCAAACTGCTCTTACATTAGCTAGTTTAGTGCTGTACGTAGAAAGTTGTTTGCTGCCCAGGGATATTCAAGATCAGAGTTTGATGAATGGTTTAGAGCAAGCTACTGCTGAGTGAGCTTCGTGGTTAAATTAAATGGGCTAAGGTAATTTCGCCGTAGAGCAGCACCTTGTTGGTGGAAAATATAGATAGAGAGATTGATTGATTGATTGTGTTTTTACGGCGCACCAGCACTGTTAGGTTATTTAGCGCCATACAAAAGGTTATATGTAGTATCATTTGAAAGTGGTAAACGGTTTCGTATCTACCAGCGATATAAACCAAAGAGTTGAAAGTAAAACGACAAGATGGCAATGGTAATAAATAAAGCTTCCCGATCTAAGGGGAATGTAAATGATGTATGTTAATGAAGACAGGTGAAAAAGTATTTAAAATAAGGAACGGTATATACATTACATAAAACTGCTCAAGGTGATAGCATAAAAGTTATAGCTTAGAATAGATGTTTACTTTTTTCAGGAATTGTCACGTTTATTGTATCAAAAAGTTCCTTCATGTCATGCACATTGTAGTATTGATCGCGAGTAGGTTGGATAACAGTGCTTAACAGGAAATGGTTCATTGCAACATACGCACTCTGGTGGGTCTTCTCCTTTCAGTATGTGGGAATGGGTTAGATAAGTATGACCAATTCTAATTCTTGCAATGACTACCTCCTCGATACGGATGTTTCTGTAGGAAGTAGTCCATTCACCTAGGTTTGGCTTGATGGCATGAAGTTTGTTATTCACTGCATCATTCCACGATGCCTGCCACTTTTGACGTAAAGACATTTTGATACTGGGTTTAAAATTAGTATACGGTATTTTAAAATCAGATGGTTCTAGGGATAGGGTCATTTTAGCAGCGCGATCTGCTTTTTAATTACCTTTAATACCAATATGGCTCGGTAACCAACAGTATACATATTGTGGGAGGTACTCAGCTCAGTATTTTTGACGAGAATATTGGTTAATAATGGGTTCTCCAGTTTTCTGTTGTGTAGTGACTGAAGTACTGATAGTAAGTCGGAGAAGATGATGCTGTTTAAAATACGTTTGTTTTCGATATATTGCATAGCAAGGTCTATTGCTCTGATTTCGGCAGAAAAAATCGATGTACCATTTGGTAAGCAAACTTTTGTTGTGTGTTTTCCACTAACGAATGCTACAGCAGCCTTTTCCTCATCCATTGATCCATCAGTATAAATTCTTGTGTAGTTTTTAAATTGGGTGAGGAGTTCACGATAAGAGTTGTGGAAGATGGAAGGGTTTGTCTCAGATTGTTTCCATCGTGTAGCGTAAAAAGTACTTTTGGATGTTTAAGTAGCCAGGGAGGTGTTTCGGAGGTGGACGTTTTCTGAATTTTAGAAAGATCACTTTTGGTACTGTCAAGGCTGGATGATATTCTAATGCCAAAGGAATGTATGGCGTTTGGTTTATTTTCGTATGAGGTTTTGAATTTGGGTTGAAAAACAGCCGAAAAAGCAGGGTTCTTAGGGTTTGATTTTAATTTGAGAGCATACAGTGTGGAAAGGATTTCTCTACGATGTGATAAAGGTGGTTCGTTCGCTTCAGCGAGAAGGCTTTCACATAGGGATGTCTTAAATGCTCGAAGAGCGAGTCTTATTCCTTGATGATGAATTGGGTCAAGCGTCTTCAGATATGACTTCCTAGCTGAATTATAAACAACACAACCATAATCCAGTTTGGAGCGAATAAACGTTCTATATAAATTAAGGATGACTTTTCTATTAGCACCACAGTCAGTGTGCGCTACTACTTTAAGTAGATCTAGAGATTTCAAGCATAGGTTTAAGAAAACCATTCCTTATGAACATTATGTTAATACTCATATAAAGAAGACAGCTCGTCCAAAACGTGATTATCGATCGACAGAACACCATACGGGTCGGGTGTCCTGGGAAGAATGTGCTGACCCAAATAGGACAAGAAATGTTTATAAACCCACACCACACCTGGGTTAAAGCAATTTGTTACAGCATTCCCCTCAAGGAAAAGGCAAGACGAGACGTAGACAATCAACTTAGACAACGTGGGCACGACAAGACGAGTGGACGAATATTAAACGATTTGAGTACTTTTATCATTAAATCAAAATTTTAATACACCAAGATTTTTGTGATTGTTCCAAGATGGAACGCAAACTGTCTGCCATGTCACCCTCGATAATGACAAAGCAAGAATCCAATGTTGATTTTCTGCACGAATACAGACAGTGAAAGCATTGCCAATCGATCCTTTAACTTAAAAGCTTTAAGCGTGAGTTGTCACAAAAGTTTCATCGATTAAGAAATAGGTCCGTTCGATTTCGAAACAAAGTGGCAAACCAAAGGCTATATTGATCTGAACAGCAGCTAGCTATATCTAAAACTAGCCATGAAAGCAGCAATATAAATCCAACTAAAAATGATAGTGAATCCAGTTCACGGTTTCATACATTCGTTATTAAGTGAACTTGATTTGTACCTGAACAATAAACTCAGCATTTCCATATTCATCAGTCAGTCTATGGTACAATAATCTGATAACATATCATGAGTTCAAAGTTAATGACTATTAAACCAAACAAAATAAGAATTTGTCGTAGCCCTCAAAGAGGATTCATATAATTTCATACTATTTCCTGACATATTGGCCACGTTATCACTAAGTACTGCATCTCACACGTAACGAGAATGCAACCTTTGCCGAAAACAGCTATTTTAATTCGTCTGGTAATGTCGTCACAATTCCATTCTGTAAGTAATGGTACATAATGTCGGAGATATGTTCACCTTCGTAATATTATCTACTTGCATTTCGTGGGAAAATAGCTCTTTCCTTTCTCGTACATACTTTTCAGATATAATTTGTAATGAGTTTTGTAATGATATAATTTGTAATGAGTTTTGGTCTCCTATCCGGATGTTAGCAATCACCAACTTCCAGTGCGTCTATTCTGTAATAAAGGTGGCCTTTTATGACACAGTTACGTCTACAAAAAGGTGAAATATATAACTTAAGTGCCGGATGAAGTTACTTCTCATAATCGGTGTCCCCGCCTGAGAAGAACCTCCATGAAGGGTTCGGAAATGCTCATGGTTTTGTGACGGACTTGCATCTGGAAGGCGGGTAATAACATTCGAATGGATTTTGTGAAGGTGAAAGTTGTCTTTCATCATACTTATATTCTTGTAGGAACAACGGATGTTAGGGTGCCGGACGAGAAGAATTTATCCAAGGAGATTTACTAACTCAAGAACAAAATACCATATTTATATATGCTTATCGTATTCTTGTAAAAATAAGTTACCTTTTGGTTCTTTAAAATGATTGATGGCGATATCTGCTATACTTTCTTACATACGTTTGAATAATACCTTGTTTAATAAAGTACATATTTTGCTACCTCAACATCTTTTGCATAAACTACAATTCGATTTTTTTTATTTACACTGATGATAACCTCAAAAATTGCTATTGATATCGAAGGCATTGAGCTCTTATAAAAATAAGCTTTTTGTCCTGATGAATATATCACATTTAAATATGAATTTTAATGCTGGGATCTCTAATCAGCCAGTCGACCTGTACAGATCTGATGACAGGCCTCTGTCAAAATCATAATGCAAGTAACTGAACAGTCAGAGGATCATAAAGAGACGTGTTAATCTCCGTTGTCAGGAAGAAAATTACACAGTTCAGCTTCTTCTCCTTTTATACTTTTAGTATTGAATAATAAAAGGCTTCATCACCACTTAATAACGTATGTAGCTTTATTTTTGCCTCAAAGAAAAATGGACTGGTGATTTACATGTTCAAAATCGCCTTAGCAAAACTTCTATTTGCTCTCAAGGTAACTCCTGATAACCTTTTGGCAGTCAATTTCCAGTGCAATTCACTGAGACGGCTTTCAGTTATCAAAATATTGCTTCTGTCATTTCAAAATATGGATTCTGGCAAATATGACGGTTTAGGGTTCGTAATATATTGGTGCCAAAACAATTTAAAGCATTGGTTACATATTGCTGTATGGCATAATGTGTGGAGCTAATACATTATTTTTCACAAATGCTGTCAACCGAGATCTATATCAACCTGCACTGTGCTCTCCGGATTTGTATATATATATATATATATATATATATATATATATATATATATATATATATATATATATATATATATATATATATATATATATATAAATTAGGAGTAAAACCATACCCATCTGAAGATTGGTTATATTCATCTCTGGGTGAATTATCGGTCTTTCGAGAAATGATTAATGGTAATTGTCATGACACAGCAAGTGATTATTTTGAACACAGTCCGATTGATGTTTTGTCATTTGTAGGTAAATTGAAAACAATCGTGCCAGGTAATAATTAAGAACGTTGTAACTGCTAACGATGGATAATTATAATGACAGATATTAAAAATCAATTGAAACTCAAAATTTAGAGATTAATTTCTTCGTGTGTTTTGTAATTTCTAATTAATATGATTCTTAGTTTACAAAATGAGAGATTTCTTCCAGTAATACCAACTCTTCTTTTTGAATTATATCTGGTTTATCACGTGTGCCAGGATAGAGCAATTGTTTTTCAGTTGTTATCTTTATGAAGTGAAAAATATGGTTATCGTATCTAGCAATAATCTGTGATATTATTCCCTCATTTTGATTTCAATTATTGATATAACATCTCAGCTTAGAGTTAGCACTACTAATGTTGGCTATAAGATCGAAAGGACAGAAAACGTTTGTTTTTGTGCATTTTCGTTTTACGTGTTCTATCGAATGAGACTACATGTATCTGACTCTGCAAGCTATACTTAATACATACCCCTTAGCTGTAAATATAATCTTCTCTCTAGCTTGTACAGAACTATATTGGTCTGTGTCAGAAAACTTGTTTCATTTTATTAGCTTTCACTGACAAATATGTTCAAACATAATTATGAAACAAGGGATTTGCTAGTGTTATACTTTGAAAATGTCATTCATCGTATGAAATTGAAAGTAGATGGATGATAAAATTGTGGCACAAGTTGTTGTCTTTGGTTTAACGCCTTTTTTCAGCGCAAGAAAAACTATATATGGCGGCCAGTATAACCGGTGGAAGAAGAACACGGTAAAGAATCGGTAAGATCGATCGACCGACGGGAAGCTACTGGCAAGCTTTCTCACATACCCATGTAGGCCGAGCCCGAGAGTCGAACGCACAATGGCAGAGACGAGATGGCAGTGATCGGTAAAGACGAAATGAATGACTGATTAATCAAATGCCAGGTCTCCCATCAGCATTGCCGGACCAGTTTCCAGAACAGAAAA
>JAECUM010040012.1:0-26437 GCA_016617855.1 Megalonaias nervosa | reverse complement strand
TCTACCGTTGTATTTTTTGGAATATGACGGTTCAAAGCACATTGACTGATTGCCTGTTTTCATTTATTTGCGATTTTAAAGGATATTTAAATAATATTATATTGATTTCTGTATTACACCTGAAATATTGTGTTTTATTCCCGTTGAAAGGTGACCTGAGTGTTCTTTCGTGTGACATACTTGTGGTGTGTGGTCTAGCTTTATTTTAACCTTTCATCATCCAGAGCTTCTTTATAACGGATAAAGAGCGGGCCAAATGGACCAATAGGACTCATCTAATCATGTCTGCTCTCCTCATAATGTCACTGAAACTTCAAATCCAAAAATAAGTAAAAGGAACACTCGTAACTTACCCCTATATCACAAACATCAGCCAAAAGATAGTCGCATTAATTTCAAGAAAGTCTTGAGAGAATATTTTACCTGAGTTCTGTTTGAACCGACAAAATATCTTTTCTTCACTGTGTTTCAGCGTTTACTTGTACGCTCAAAAAGATTCCTCAGCTTCGATGGACCATATGACATCAAATATTACATAGAAAATGCTTAAATCATATCAACAGATTTTTACACACCTCTAATCAGCCATTTCTTCAGTATCACTGTTGCGAACGTGTTTGGTATTAACAATTACATTCTTTTTAAGTAAACATTCCCATGCTAAAATGAAGTATCATAATAAACTTTGTTTCATGTTAAGAATAAAAAGTACCTAGTAACATATTACGTAAATTACGAAATTCGTATTGGTTAGTGTGTCCATACTACGTAGATGACGTAATTCGTATTGGTTAGTGTGTCCATCAAGTAGATTAATTAACCTAATAGCATAGTACGTAGATGACGTAATTCGTATGTGTTAGTGAGTCAGTCAGTTAGGTGAGCGTAATATCTGCAGTTTAACATATCTATCGTATGCACCCACATCACACATCGTTTAAAAGCTTACCATATCTGCTTTACAAATGAGGCATGATGCGGTGCGGTCAGTTTGTGCCTTAACCATGAAAATTGTGTTAAACAAGTTCATCACCGAAATAGCAAAACTTGATCATGCAACGTGCTACAATTAACATAACAAACCAAGACAAATTGATTTTTCCGTCTCTTATATAACTGTAAACAATGAGTTTATGATAAGCATGTATGAAACTGTATTGCGTATTTCCCTTTCTCGTTTCTTAACTTGTTATGTACATTTAATCTGCATTATTAGTTTGTATCTTAAAAAAAAAAAAAAAAAAAAAAAAAAAAAAAAATATTACATGCTATGAATAATTGTATTCTCGACTTGATTTTGTCCAAAATCAAGTTAATTTTCTACCTGACCAGAATCAATGATTTTTATTATCTGTAAACAACTAATACATAACTAATATTTTCTCTATGAGTATGGGATTAATATTAAGATAATTATTAATATAAATAAACATATTTATCTTGGTCTGTGTAAATGACATTGTATTTATGATAATGTTAGTAATTATAACGAAGATTTTATCTTGTAAACATTTGGAACCTTCCAGAATGAAATTTTCCATCAGCTAATTTATTTTTTTTAGAAAATGCTAATTGTTTTCTGAGGTCAGGTGGAGGACTAAATAATCTTAAAACTGGAGAAATTATTTATTCGTGCTTTAAGACCTAAACATAATCAGATGTATTATTATTATTTCCAGTATCTTCATTTAGGCTGGAATTTATTTATTTAAATTATTTTATTCAAATGTATTCATCTCTGACAATGCAAAAAAAATTCTTGAACCGTATAATTATGATTCAACAAAATACTGTTGGCACATCACCCCAACACGGCCACTACAGGCACATCAACACTTCCAGCGTTAGATTTATTTTGTATTACCACTAAAGTTTACCCAGAACTTTAATCATTATGACTTGTGTTAGCAATTCTAACATTATTTGGGTTTATTTCGCAGTACCGTAAGATGTTTTTACATTTGTTAATTTAAATCCTAGGGAAATAAATAATTTTTTGAACTTTACAAAACTTGCTGGTTCTCACTCTTTTCTATTACTTATTTTAAGACCATAGGGTAGTAATAAACCTCTTGCTTGGTGGTGAAAAAGCTTCAAGATATCATAAGTCTAATTTTGTTTTCATCGTTGCATTAGTCTCTATAGCAAAAGTAATTTTAAAAAAGCAGTTGACCTAGGATAAGAAGAAAAAAGAAAGGATTAGGAATCCTTATATCTTGTCTTGCCAGCTAACAATTATAAATTCTGCAGATGAGTCCCATTTGATGATTTTCATAATGTGTCTTTCTTAAGTTTGGATATATTCTATATTCGTAGACCTGACAAATGCTGTGACTGTTAGGATTTAAACACAATAAAGGAACGCCAGTAGACAATTCGAGCAAGCTGCATTTTCTTTATCAGTTAAGGCTTCCACTGCTTTGAACCAGTTGTATGGGATGCAAGGAAGGGTTAGTGGTCTGGTAGTGTTCTACGAATGCTTTGAAACATTTGTATGGGATGCAAAGAAGAGGTAGTGCTCTTCTGTGTCATGCAAGGAAGGGTTAGTTGTCTTGTAATGTTCTACCACTGCTTTAAAACATTTGTAAGTGATGCAAGTAAGAGTGTATACAAATTGCTCAGATAGAGCTGAGCTGAAGCACTTAGTTTTGGACAAAACAACAACTTCCAAAAACTTTGAAAAATGATCTTTGTAACGTATTCTTGTGATATCGTTTGTTTATTGCTTAACCCTACAGATAATTTACGACGTTGTATGACCATGGCTAGTAGTCATTTGAGACAAGAGTTTTCAACAAATATGTTATTTCCCTAGAATACAAAGTATGTGCGTGTGTGTGTGTGTGTGTGTGTGTGTGTGTGTGTGTGTGTGTGTGTGTGTGTGTGTGTGAGAGAGAGAGAGAGAGACAGAGACAGAGACAGAGACAGAGACAGAGATTTGGATTTTTAACGTAGCTTTAATACTTTTTCAGTCATATCGTCATATCGCTACGTTCCCTGCAGCGTGGCATTTTATAGTGATGTCTAGCACTGGGGTATCATACCGCAGACATGTAGCATGATGTCCCACCCAGTCACATTATTCAGACACCAGGCCGACAAGTCCTAACACTAACCTCTTAATGCTGACGCGCCTAGCGAGGCAGCTGTTAGTACCATTTTTGTAAGTCTTTGGTATGACTCGGCCGGGGTTCGAACCCGCAACTTCCCGTATCCGAGACGGACTTTCTAACTACTAGACTACCGGAGCGGTCTAGAATACAAAGTGAAAGTTTATAAAGAACACACAACATTGTGAATTAAATCCCCAAACAGTCCTAAAAGTTCTAGCACAAGTCCAAATTTATCGAGTTCCAAATTAATTCCATTGATAATTCTATTGTTGGTGTAATCCCGAATGTGTTAATGTGCCAGTGGCCTAGAATGTTACGATGTGTTAACAGTCTTGATGTAACAATAAAATATAATCCAGAGGTCCTTGAATGAACTCACAATACCATGAATGAAATATTAAAAATTCCAAAATAGAAATAAAATAGTCCGAACATATTATTCAGCATTTTGTAATTGCAGTCAATAATAATTTTAATAAACTGAACACAGCAATAACTGATTCCGTTTTGAGTGTTAAGGTAGGGATGAGTAATTTTTAAGTAAACAACATAATATGAAAGGCTAAGATTCAACAATAGAGCCAAGATTTAGATCAGTTTCCTTTCTAAAACATTCTATGTTGTAAACACGAACAGGAATTTTCAAGTCAAAAATTAATGTCGTAATCTCAGATACAACTAAACATGTTTATTATATATATATATATATATATACATAGTAGAAAAAAAGAACGAGAACAAGGTTTTGAAAGCGTTCAGAGGCAATTTATATTGTTCTTCGTTTATATTAATTCAACATTCAATTTTAGCTCTGTCTCGGTTTTTCGAACTAAACTTTGAAGGCACGTTCGAATAATTCAAATTTTATTTGTACGGAAAGAAACAAGCAAGAAGAAACATTTTACCTTTTATCCTGCATTTAATACATTGTTGAATATTTCACAGAATGTGAAAGAAGATAACATCTAATTCAGTAATTTACTTTGTTGAAAAGAAAGCCATTAAGGGGAATCGACGCTAACTTTCATCGATAGAAATTGAAGAGCTTCCTGCAAAAGCTATCCAATCGAGTAATTCTTCTAGAAAAATGGGGGGGGGGGGGGCTTATCCAGAGAACAGTCTACAAGACTAAGGATATTTACTTATGAAATCCTAATTTAATCGCTGATTATGCAGCGTATTCGAGGAGATGATGTTCATTGTTAATTGACTGTTTGATACAAAGATTGGCTTGGGTGATAAATAAAATATGTTGGGCAATGACTGGAATAATTGCTGAGTCACTCATGAGCATGTGAAATCTAACACTTGTAATGGCATATTGTTGATGTCTGATACTTAACAATACGATGCTACTCTTTGAAAGCTTCTTTTTCAACAATATGACTATTTGATATCGTTCCATTGTGTGGCTTACACGTGACTCGAAACAACAGGACATCAAATGTTTGAAGAGCTAGAAAATGCGTAGCATTGTAAAGTTGAAAATATAACTTCCGATCTTCCACATATAACATTTTGTACAAATTCAAATGTTATAAATAGATTATATATAAAGAAGCCCAAGGGGCGCAAAAATCATATTTTTATATTAGAATTTTATTAAAACCGAGTTTAAATATTATATAAAACATTGGATGTTGCATAGATTTTGTAATATCTGATATTTCCTTACATCAGATTGTATTATTCGTGGAGTTATTGTATATCCACAGACTGGGACAGTAAGATCTATCAGGCAGCGGGAAAATAAATTTATTTAACAAAATTTGCTTTGCAGATTTTTTATTTATATCGTCTTTATTTATTGCGCTTTCAAAAAGCGAGTAAATAGTATGTACTGTACAATCGAGCATTAGCAAACCTCCGCGAGTTTTGACAGTTTCTAAAATGTTTAAACATTTTGCTATAAGTTAACATCTTGTATTCTTAATCACTTCAAAATTTAATGTTTTAACAATTCTCGTATGATTGCAAAGTTTACTTATATTTAGTACTTCTCGCTTGTATTTATCATTTCAGAATATATTGTTGTAATCGATGATTACCAGATTTAAAATTAAATTAATAACATAATTTAAAAACAGGATTGAGTCCAAGGCACTATGGACCATAATGTACATTAACATATTAAAAAGACAGTGGTCACACTTATAAAATGACGGTGATTTTCACTGCGTACATTTTGGGTTTGTTGATGCTATCTATTCAGTTATGATGATTAATAATTGCCTTTGCATGACTGGCTTATTGTGATTCCGTAAATTTCTTTACTTGTCTTCCCTTACGAAATGCAGTTGTCTGAGTATGATCCACTGTCAAAGGAATGGCGCAGATTGATTAGTTTATGCTTCAGAAATGAGGTGATAATTTTGTGAAGACATCCATCCCTTGCCAAAGTGTTTTTCGTCATCGCCTTTGTCAAAAATTTTAAATGTTTTCCTAGCAGTATAAGCATTTGTGTATGAATTTCGTTTCTTTCCCTCTCAGTTGATTTAGGTTTCTTAATTTTCCTATCGCAGACAAATGAATTAGAATCTTAAAAAAAAATTAATTTTATTTATTTTCGTAATTTGGGAGGGGGGGCGGGGAGGGGAAAATTTTAAAAAGTGCATCTTCGACTTTCTTGCAGTACTAACTTGTACGTATAATTTATTCTCTTACACAAAACTAGATATTTATCAGTGAAAATAAACCAGTTATGTTATTCTCTTACACAAAGCTAAATATTTATCAGTGAAAATAAACCAGTTATAAACTGACACATGAATATTGTATCTTCAACAGGATAATGTTCTGTGTCTGCATATTGCTATAAACTCTTATTGTAAATACAGATTAGGCATATTGCTATAAACTCTTATTGTGAATACAAATTAGGCATATTGCTATAAACTCTTATGTGAATACAAATTAGGCATATTGCTATAAACTCTTATGTGAATACAAATTAGGCATATTGCTATAAATTCTTATTGTGAATACAAATTAGGCATATTGCTATAAACTCTTATTGTGAATGCAAATTTTGGCACTAATGAAAAAAATCCTAAAATCTTGACATAGCCAAAGGTGCTTTCTTTAAGGTAAGAGTTACACGGATAAATGTATTTTCTTTAATTAAGGCAATAATGACATGGCAAGATGTGCTTTCCTTAATTAGGACAAGAGTTACGTTGCGCATCAAAAGTTTTGACAATTTTTTTCCTTTCAATAATGTCGATTAGGAAAAGTATGAGAATAGACTGACTTATAATTGTTATAAAGAAATATAAATTTGTTGTGATATTCATTCCAACACTAAGTTTTCCCACAACCATTCTCCTTTAGATCCAATTGATTTAATCTTGGATATTATTGGAAAAGCATTTACATCAAATTGGTATAATTGTTTTTGCCCGGCGAGAAGACCAATGACCCGTTTTACATAAGTAAGTACGTTTTGATTTTTCCCTTCTTAATAGAAAATATATATTTAACTAATTTATTATCTATCACTTACTTGTATCAATATACATTAGATTAATTACAAGTTTTGATCTTTTATTTTATGACATTGAACGAAATATTCAATGTCGCAATTTAAATACAATATAAGGATATATGAAAAAGAGTATATTGCCGTCCTAAATCCATAATTGGTATGACTCAAATGCAAATAATAGTCATTTGTAACTCAGAAATGTTCCGACAACAATGTTTGATCTGTATTTAGTTTGATAATTAATCCGAAATCATTATCTGTTATATATCAAACTTTAATAATCCAGATATAAAATATGTCAAACAGAAGATGAGGTCAGACTTGATTTATAAAGAACGGTTACAAGCACGAGTAGTTTCGTGGAATTTGACCAATAATCACTTATTATCTGACTGCATTTGACTCTGTTTATCTAAGAAAACTGAGCTTCGCTCGACCACAAAATAGTTAATCTATTGATCTTAGATATTGCATATCACTTAGCCGATAGAAATTACACCGTGACACCTGTTGTCGATGAAAGGTCTTTATCTAGGCGTGCATATTATTCCGCAGTTAAGACATGAATAATCCAGCAAACAAACAAAAATAAACACAGGTATGGAGAAATATAACTTTTTATGTGAGAAAACTCCAACAAATTACTTCATAATGGATAGACCTATCAAACCTTCCCATCACCGTAAGTGATAGGACTTGTTGTTGGGAACTTAACGGTCCCCACCATCCGATGGGATAGACGGTCTTCTGGATTAGCTGACACTATGAGGGAAATCACCTACAAGTAGCTGATAGATTAAAATAAAGTTGCATATCTCGAGCAGATTGAGGATATTTTTTTACATATGCTGTCAAATTGAAGTTTTTAGTAAAGAAAGGAATTATGTTATGATATGCATATTGTAAATATTTTATTTGCATATTATTTCATCGGATTGGCACTATGTTGTGTTACAATTCATACATAATTTCATTTTAGAAATTCATACGAATATATTATTAAAAAGAAGACGAGAAAGAACAAGAAAGTTAAACTGTATCTACTTGATCCTATTTTCTTGTCTGTTTTTAGACTGTAGTGAGCATATTTTACTAAGTCTGAGTTTTAACGTAAAATATATAAGCCTTCGCGTATATGAACGGTTTTCGTACTACCTGAACTATACATGTTACTCTCACGTGAAAGATGGATTAGCTCAGATTGCATGCATGGATCTTTGTTATCCCTTTTACCAGCGTTGCTCTTTCTCCAGGTTGAATGGACTATTTGCCTAATGTTCTTATTATCTATTCCAAAGTTATAACGATCAATTCTTTGTTGTGCGTATAAAACATTGTACACATTGCCTTGCAAGTTGCCAATCAACGTTACTACACCTGTGAAATGTAAACCCATGAACTGCACTAGGTAGAGACAATTCACGAGGCTAATAATCGACTAAATGAAGTCTTGAATTCAGCTTCCATATTGGGCGTCAGCTGTCAATAAGACCAACCAGAACACGGTTAAAAAAGCATGCCAATACTTAATAAATAGCTTTGAGAAATTATTTCTAAAATTAGGTAACCGACGCAATTAGTAGATTTAGTATATTAGTCTCTTTCTGAACTTCTGGTGTTAGCATTAAGTCACGTGTAATATACAGTTTGAAATCAAACTCCGCTTGCACTATCATGGAATGCACTTATTTATATGCGTATACCAATCGCTATTATGGAAAGCACTTTTTTATATGCTTATATCAATCGCTATCATGGAAAACACCTATTTATATGCTTATATCAATCGCTATCATGGAAAGCACTTATTTATATGAGTATACCAATCGCTATCATGGAAAACACTTTTTCATATGCTTATATCAATCGCTGTCATGGAAAGCACTTATTTATATGTTTATATCAATCATTATCTTGAAAAGCACTTATTTATATGCTTATGCCAATTACTATCATGGAAAGTGCTTATTTATATGCTTATGCCAATTACTATCATGGAAGTGCTTATTTATATGCTTATGCCAATTACTATCATGGAAGTGCTTATTTATATGCTTATATCAAGAATCAGGATTTTATAAATTTATTTTTATCGGTAGAGTTTAAATTTCAGTGATTGTTAATTAACCTGTGTATTATTATATATTACCTGACTATTTGAATTAAGGTATGTATTATAATTTATCATCGATCCAAGTAGATTGACTTAGAAAACTATTTTATGCTAGCTTTACATTTTCTTTTCAAGTATTTCCCTGACGCATAAGATGTATAGCTTTCAACGTTGAATAAATTAATTCCCGCCAATATCTTTGCATGTTCTTTTTTTTTTCCTAAAATATACACCATCAAAACGTTGAATAAATTAATTCCCACCAATATTTTTGCATGTTCTTCTTTCTAAAATATACACCATGACCACGTTCTTCTGGTATCATCTATTCCATTACCCTCTTCACAAACTTGATTTCATACCTGGTATTAAAATTTGGAGGTAATATATGAGACAGTTTAAATAATAGTTAAATTTTAACTCATTAGTTCAATTTACTGTCCTATCGCGCTCGCATGTATTATTTATTTCTGAAATAACCACAATATCTGCAAATGAAAGAAACAATTTTGGTATCAAAAGATAAAGTACATTTGTTACATGTTTAGATGAGATTAAAGTGCTGCCAAAGTTAGTTGTGATACAATACAATTTTCAAGAGAATGCAAATGAGGTGTCCGTTTTAAACATCCCAAAAAGGATGTACTGCTATGTTTCAAGATGTACTTTGATTTACAGACTGCATGCATGACGATAACATTGAGATAAGTAGAATTGCCCTGAGATTTCTGCACTACAAGGAGGGATTCAATTGAGTATTATATGTAGATCTATATACATATTTACTTTCGGCTCCAAAAAATTACATTCGGCTAAATTTAGGTACAACTCGAAGGTCTCATCAATTGTACAAGGTCAGTACATAGCGATTAGTGAAGAACAGAGATAGAATTTGTATCAAGGTACTGGTCTTAAATAAGCCATTGGAATGACAACATCTGACATCAATCAGAAATAATTACTAACACTGAAAGGATTATAAAATTAGTTGCAAATTGTTACAAATGCAAGTACCAGTTGAGATAGATGGTCTGCTGGCTTGTTGAATACGGCACAAACCAATTAATCAAGAATGATATACTATATCTTTATACTATTTTTTTAAAAACAAACATATTTAATGCACCAATACTACTATCCTGAAACTAAAATCGCAAGCATAAAGATCAATCATTTGTGGGAACAAATTAAATGGGAAAAGAAGGGATTACTGTTAAGTGTCTAGGCTCGTACAAAAGTAACAAGAAAAGAGTGAAGCCAACAAGCTTTGTAACATTTAACAAATTAATTTATTTCCCTAGAAAAACAAGGTGAAAATAAGAAAAAGGACTTACGGTTTATGAATCAAATCCAAAATTAATCCAAAAATTAAAAAATATAAGTCCTATCAATAAAAAGTTCTAAGTGAACCACAGTTCGAATCCCAATGAAATTCAAGATGGAAGGTGATAACGTCTTCGATGGTCTGCTTTGTCCTGATCTGTCAACAGTTCCTTGTTCAATCACAAAGAATAATATTCCAGTTTGGAATTCCGAATAATTTTAAAAAATGTCTTTGTCCAAGAATTTTGATGAGCACTAGTATTTTCCAGGGAAAATAAATTACTAATTCCAAAAAATAGAAAAATTCAACTCAAACTGGTTACAACAAAACACAGTTGAGCTTCAAAGGTTTAAAGCACAACTGACTATTTATTCTCAAGATAACGCTATACGGTAAATTAAAACGCAAAACAGATTCCCGGATGAGAGTCACGTGATTATTTCCCAGTATAATGTAAAAATATTACATGCCTAAAATGACGTACTCTAGCATAGCCTTAGCTACAATCAAATGGTTTTTACTCTGGAAATGAATAATAAAAAAGTAGATATTTACTACAAACCTGACACTGATTCTGAATCTAGGTCAGCAAAAGATACAATATTTCAAACTACTGGCTGTTTATCAGGTCAAAGAGAACTGAATTGATTTTCTAAAAAAAAAAAAAATCCACTACACAAAATTATCATTACAATAACATGTAATGGAATAAAATAAAATAAAAAAATTAAAATTAACAAACAAGTAATTAAATTACATACACATAACACTCCCCCCCCATAAAAGAAAAAGAAAGATTTATATAATACAGCTTTCTTTTCACCATAGATTAATTATATGAGGTAAAAAAATTACATAAGAAGAACTCTTATGAATTATACAAAGTGTACATGAAATAATATTTATATACACGGGAAAGTGCATCTGCTATTAAATTATCTTTTCCCTTGATGTGCCTGATGTCAATATTATATTCCTGTAACAACAAACTCCACCTTAATAATCTCTGAGTTTTCTTTTTCATCTTGTCGATGAAAGTAAGGGGGTTGTGATCACTAAACACAATAATCTGAGAAGGAGCTGAACTAATGTAAACTTCAAAATGTTGTAATGCCTATATCAAAGCCAAACATTCCTTCTCGATTGTTGAATAATTTCCTTGGTGCTTACTTAATTTCATAGAGAAATAGCACACTGGGTGATCAACACCGTTTCTATCTTCTTGAATCAATATTGCTCCAACCCCAACATCACTTGCAACAACAGATAGTTTAAATGATTGAATAAAATTTGGAGCAATAAGAACTGGTGCACTCTTAAGTATGGCCATTAACTCGTCAAAAGCCTCCTGACATTTTTCAGTCCAAAGAAACTTGTTTTTATTGCTCAATAAATTTGTCAGGGGTTCAGCAATTATAGAAAAATTGGAACAAAATTTCCGATAGTATCCAGTCATACTTAAATATCGCATCAGCTACTTTTTACTGACAGGCACAGGGAATTCAGAGATAGCCTTGACGTTGGCATCTATTGGTTTAACTTATCCATGTATCACAATATGTCCTAGAAATGTTACACAAGCACGGCAGAACTCACTTTGGATAACTTGATTGTCAAACTTGCATCAGTTAGTCTGTCAAAGAATTTCCGAATTGTTGCTAGATGTTCTTTCCAGGTGTCATTGTAGATGATGACATCATCGATGTAAGCATCACAATTATCTAGACCAGAGGTAATCATATTCATTAAACATTGAAAAGTACTTGGGGAACCCTTCATCCCAAATGGCATTACTTTATATTGATAATGTCCATCTGGAGTCACGCATGCCGAAATTTCCTTTGCCCTTTCCGTTAGGGAAATTTGCCAAAATCCTTTAAGAAGGTCAAATTTCGTGACATACTTGACATTTCCAATTTTATCAATGCAGTCATCGATTCTTAGTAATGGAAATGAATCTGCTTTAGTCACACTGTTCACCTTCCTATAATCAGTGCACATACGGAAAGTTTTATCTGGTTTCGGAACAAGTATACATTTTGAACTCCAGTCACTTTTACTCGGCTCTATGAAATCATCCTCAAGCAAATACTGAATTTCTATTTTCGACCATTCCGTTTGAGAGGGTTCATCCTGTATGGGTGTTGTTTCACTGGTTCGGAATTTAAAATGTCAACGTCATGAGAAATTTTGTTTGTCCTCGTAGGAACATCTGGAAACAAGTGCTCATATTCAAATAATAACTGTTTAAGTTTATTCCTTTCATGTTGTTGCAAATGTGAAAGTTTCTGGTCCAGATTATTCATAATTTCTGAATTCCGAACATTTATCACTCCAAAATCAATGGAGTCCGATTGAATTCCTTCACTTAAATCCTCCGTGAGTGGGACAGGTACAACTAAATTAATTGCATGATTTACTTATCTCTCTCTCTCAATCTACTGGTACTCCTATAATTTATTCAGATCAGAGTACTATGTTTATAATTTAACTCATTCATTTTCTTTTTAACTTTGTAAGGGCCGCAATACCTAATTTGAAGAAAATTTTGAAGAATGAGCACGAGAGAAAGAAGTCTATCACTAAACTCAAAAGTTCTCTCCATTGAAGTTCTGTGAAACCATAATTTCACTTTTGACTTGAATTGTTGGATGCCAAATTCAAGCATAATCAGCTGGAAAATTCCATATATTTAAATTTGACCTTTGAGCAGATTGAACAGATTTGGGAAGGCCAAATTGAGTTTAAAAAATTTATCAAAGCTTTTGCTATTGTCTTAGTTTTAATATTCCTCAAAGGAATCGCCTCTGGGGATCTTGTTGACGCACACATAATGGTCAACAAGTATTGGTTGCCTGACTTGGTCTCAGGTAAGGGACCAACACAATCCACCATAATTCTGCTAAATGGTTCGTCAAATGCAGGAATAGGTTGCAAATGAGCCTTAGGTGTCTTCTGATTGAGTTTTCCTACCATTTGACAAGTATGACAAGCTCTGCAGTATTTACAAACATCACATTTGATTTTTGGCTAATATAAGTGATTCAAGATCTTGTGATAAGTCTTATTAATCCCTAAATGACCAGCCAAAGGAATTTCATGGGCTAAAACTAAGCATTTCTTGTCTATAAGATTTTGGAACTACAATTTGATAGTTCACTGACCATTCGTCACCAGCATGTACCTCGGGAGGTCTCCATTTTCTCATAAGAATTCCATTTTTAATGAAATAACAGACAGGTACTTCAATGGCTTCAGTTTCACTAATGACCCTTTGAAACAAACAGGAGATCTCAGGATCTTTTTCCTGTCCGACGACAAGTGATTGCAGTTTGTCACCCTGATTAGAAACAAGAGAATGAGTAGTTGAAAGAGGATCACTGTGATCAATACCTTTTGATTGATTCAAACAAGTAGTGAAAGTGACCTCATCAAAAGCCTGACCAATACATGTGTCAGCTAAAGGAATACATTCCTTATCAATATCATTCTCAAGAGCTTTCTTTGCCATAGCTTTAGTAACTGCACAAGCTGGGTATAAATCAGGGAATTCTTTTTCAATAGGACCAACTTTCTGATCCAAACAAGCCTTGTCAGTTACAAGTGGATTAACCACAACCTTGTCTTCAGCTAGGTCGTTGGCTAGTAGTAAATGAATGCCCTCAACGGGTAAAGAAGACACTATTCCGACTGTCACAGGTCCTGAGACTAAGTCTGATGACAAATTTACACAGTGGAGAGGAACATTAACAAAGCCGCACTCTACTCCCTGAAGGAGAACACTCTCATTTGAAGAAGACTTCTCAGAAAAAGGCAAAGTACCTGATAATAAAAGACTATGAGAAGCTCCTGTGTCCCTTAAAATTTTAATAGGAATGGGATTGACCAAATCACCCAAGAATGATATAGAACCCTTCAACTTGAATGGTTCATAATTCTCCATAATAAAATCAGACTGAGGCTTGTGAGACCCAACAAATGTATTGCTTTGAATAGATGACCGTGACCTTGACCACTTAGAAATAAGAGCATTTGGGATAGGTCTATCTTGATTCTGATGCTTATTTTGCAATTTGAAGCAATCAGAAATAACGTGTCCCTTCTTCTTGCAATAGGTTCACGTAGGAAGAGATAAGGATAAGGATTTTTGATCAGGCTTATCAGAAGCTTGATTTTTAGAAGTCGTGCCAGATTGAGATTTAGAAGGAGTCGTATTAGGCTGAGATGCCGTTTAAAAACCAGAAGACTGCTGAGTGAAGGACTTGCCTACAAGCATTTTCTAAGGTTTCGATCTTATGCTCATGAAGATAAATCTTAATGTCACGATGGACACAGTTCTTGAACTCTTCAAGTAATACAAATTGTCTAAGACTTTAATAATCTTGATCAACTTTCTTGGCTAAGCACCATCTATCAAATAACTACTCTTTTTCTCTTGCAAATTCGACATAAGTTTGTTCTTTTTTTATAGTTCCTGAATTTTTGCTGATAAGCCTCAGGGACTAACTCATAACTCTTTAAGATGCATTCCTTAATCAGATCATAGTCAGCACTTTGCTGTACTGACAGGGATGCATATATATTTCGAGCTTTGCCAAAAAGTACACACTGTAATAATTGAGTCCAATGGTCCCTTGGCCATTTCAGATTTTCAGCAACTTTTCAAAATAAGGAAAATATTTGTCTACTTCTTTTTCGCTAAAAGGGGGCACTAACCTAAAATTCTTAGTAATATCAAAACTTGAATTTGTATGTGAAGTGGGAACGTGCATTTCACTTGCCAGCTCTATTTCATTTATTTTAAATTGATATTCCTTGTCTTCCTTCTCTTTTTTGCATTTGCATTTGCATCTCTCTCTCTCTCTCTCTCTCTCTCTCTCTCTCTCTCTCTCTCTCTCTCTCTCTCTCTCTCTCTCTCTCTCTCTCTCTCTCTCATCCTTATCTAATTTCATTTGCATTTGTTTTTCTTGTTTCTGTAACAGCATTTGTTCTTTCTGTAACTGCATTTCTTCTTTCTGTAACCGCATCTGTCTTTCTCTGTCTTTCTTCCTTATCTAATTGCATTTGTATCTATTTCTCTCACTCCTGTCTCTCTCTCTTCTTTCTCAAATTGTAACTGCATTTGTTTCTCTTCTTTATTTGTCTGAAGCTCCATCTTCCTTAACTCTAATTCCATCTTCTATTTTAATTTTAATTCCTTTACTTTTGTGTCAGAGTCTGATATAGACTTACTGATCAAAACCAAAACACTTTTTTCCAAAACACTCTTTTCTACCAAATATTGGATAAAAATGTTTTTTTTATTATTATTATTTCTTGCTTCGTTAAAGAAGCTTTTGCCTCAGAAAGATCATATTTTCTGGCAAGTTCAAGCAATTCATCTTTTTTCAAACAATCCAACTGCTCCTAGGTAGGATTTGAAAGAAAGATCTCCACTTATGATGACGCTGTGAAAAGCCTTTTGATTTCACTTAACTTTCAAACAATATGTGAAATAATACTTGGGATTTAAAAAATTCTGAAAACTAGGCGAATTTAAAATTCAGTAAACAATTTTCTGAAATATTTAGCCAAAATTCATATATCCCGGAGGAGCCCCGAATTTTCTTTCTAGGCTCGTACAAAAGTAACAAGAAAAGAGTGAAGCCAACAAGCTTAGTAAATTTAACAAATTAATTTATTTCTCTAGAAAAACAAGGTAAAAATGGGAAAAAGGACTTACGGTTTATGAATCAAATCCAAAATTAATCCAAAAATTAAAAAATATAAGTCCTATCAATAAAAAGTTCTAAGTGAATCACAGTTCGAATCCCAGTGAAATTCAAGATGGAAGGTGATGACGTCTTCGATGGTCTGTTTTGTCCTGATGTGTTAACAGTTCTTTGTTCAATCACAAAGAATAATATTCCAGTTTGGAATTCCGAATAATTTCAATAAATGTCTTTGTCCAAGAATTTTGATGAGCACTAGTCTTTTTCAGGGAAAATAAATACTAATTCCAAAATATAGAAAAATTCAACTCAAACTGGTCACAACAAAACACATTTGAGCTTCAAAGGTTTAAAGCACAGCTGGCTATTTATTCTCATGATAACGACTATACAGTAAATTAGGACGCAAAATAGATTCCCGGATGAAGTGACATGATTATTTTCCCAGTACAAGGTAAAAACATTACATGCCCAAAATGACATACTCTAGCATAGCCTTAGCTAAAATCAATGACTTTTACTCTGGAAATGAATAATAAAAAACGTTGTTTACTCCAAACCTGACACTGGTTCTGAATCTAGGTCAACAAAAGACACAATATTTCAAACTACTGGCTGTTCATCAGGTCAAAGAGAACTGAGTTGAATTTCTAAAACAATCAAATCCAGTAGACAAAATTATCATTACAATAACATGTAATGCAATAAAATAAAATAAAATAAATTTAAAACTAACAAACAAGTAATGAAATTACATATACATAACATTACAGTATGTTGAATTGAAAGAATGGTTAACTAAACAAACAATCTGCACTTACAAGCAAACGAGAAAACAATTTCGCAGGAGAAGGGTCCATGTTATTCATGTGGACGATCAGTGGCAAACATATATTGTACACATGACAGCGTATCAAACTTGCAGCGTTGAACACAAGTACATATAGAACGTAACGGATTTTAGTTGTCTTTTTCAAAACTAGATTTTGGCGGAAAAAATTAAAAGCATGAAAGGAATATGTTATTTAAGATACTTTCACTGACCTATTCAAAGAGGTAAGGCTTGATAAGATACAATTTGATGAGAATAAATGGTGTTACAAGAAAGTAGTCAAGGGATTGTTCAAGAATTTATTTTATCAGCTGCATTTCAAGTCAATTGGCCAAGAACCGCTGCGGTAGACGAAATGTTTAATAGAACTCTGACGACTAGAATGCAGAAGTATTTCACTAAAAGAAAACCAGAAAATGTGCTTTCGTTCTACCAGAGCAAAATCATGGATACAAAAAAACACGCAACAATAATCAATACTCATAACTCCAGTAGGTTAAAAGCGTGGCCCTATATATTTGGTTATCTAACATCTTAAACATATGGACCACTTAACTTCAAACTTGTCAGGCTAGAATTTCAAAATAGAAAATAATATTTGCAATTTGTTTCCATTGTAACTTCGCCTCAAAAAATATCTAAAATCAGGCAAGTATTAATAGGTCATCCATTACTTTAAAAACTAGAAACCTAGAATTGAGAGGATACCAAAAATGCATTTTACGAAACAGAATTATCACTGGATGACAAACAGAATGGCAAATGCAAACTTTTAAAGACTCTGAAGATCAAGAGTACCAATGGAACAAGTATGTACTCGCAAAATGGGGGGTTATGATAAACAATATGTAGAGACAACATTGAAATATATAAGGTTGTTTCAAGCAACGTTTAAACCAAATCAAAAACAAAAATAAAGTAAAAGACTACACGGCGGTTTATGAGATTATTAAGAAAATTAAAGGGAATGACGAATGAATGTACATTGATGCAGTCATCAACACACTTTAATTTCTCTCAGATTTCATTTAAAGAAGGTATATCAGCGATTTACTGAACTACTCTATCAACTACGCATTTAAACGTTTCACTATGATGTTATCATATCCAAAACCATTAAATTGCAATGAATTACCAAAAAGAAAAATCACCAAAGATATTTATTATGTAAGAGTTTTCAAACAATTAAGTCAAAATTAGTAAACCTTTCACTGTGTGAGGATAATGAGATTTTGAAGATCAAGTTTTCACAGACATCCAATACAAATTAAAACTGAGCTAACTAAGTGGAATATGTTTGCGTGTCAACAGCTGTAAAACATCGCAAATGTCACAGAGAAAAGCTGATTTAGAAAATGAAAAGGAAATGAAATACAATTTGCCAGAAATGCAGTGATTGTATAAAGCAAAGGAGATTAATATGGTATTGCAGTGATTGTATAAAGCAAAGGACATAAATATGGTATTGCAGTGATTGTATAAAGCAAAGAAGATTAATATGGTATTGCAGTGATTGTATAAAACAAAGGAGATTAATATGGTATTGCAGTGATTGTATAAAGCAAAGGAGATTAATATGGTATTGCAGTGATTGTATAAAGCAAAGGAGATTAATATGGTATTGACGTAGAGGTAAGAAATAGATCTGAAATAAAAACATAATTACATGTGAGTGTGGAAAAACACAGCCAATATAGGATGGATGTATGTGAAGAAGAAGAGCCAATTGCATTCATATTTAGCAATGCTAAACGCTTGATCCGAGATAAATGGATTTCAGTTTAACGACTCTAACCTGAACAGTGCCAAACCCTTGTCATCTGTTTAAGGCAGAATATTGGACAATTATATTTCACGAGATACAATTCTACTACACTGATACATAATTTTTCACATACAGACAGCCTACAGACAGCTGAGCATTTTTGAATATACACTCTAACATTTGACAAATCTGAGTAAATGAAAAGGTACATATCACAGTGATTATTTGGCAGCATCAGCTATATTGGACAGAGTAGATGGTAACATTTGACACAATTCATGCAAGAGTTAGCGAATCATTATACAGATTTCACGTTTATTTTCAGATGCAAAAGTTACAGTTCCAGAGATTCTTGAAATATTGGTAATGGAGCTAATGGAGCTGATGGTGTCTTTCGAGTTAAATAGTTAAACAAATGGGTAATATAGTTGGATACGGCGACAATTTTCATATATCCAGTGATTCGTTTGAACAGGCATAAACAATACCATTAACTCAAACGTATCCAGAAGAAGTTTTGCAAAGCTAACAAACAACCAGTGACAGGAAGGCATAACCAGGAATGGATGAACATTAAGGTAATTTGGGTAAAAATATGAAAAGAAGAAGACATATGATGATAATATTTGTTTGAGAAACCCCTGGCAACCATCTGCAAATTCTGTGAGATTACCTGAAGATCCGTATCGGGGAGATCAAACGAGGCATATAGAATGACGTGATCAATGCTAGTGTAATCACCACATGCACCTTGATGCATTGTAAAATTTCGACATATCCTATATAAGTGAATTCAGGGCATGTAGTATCTTCCAAGTTGTGTCAGAGGTGATATTTTCGTTTAGAACTTTTATTACGACTCTATGGTCTTAAACTAAGTAACAGATAAGAGAGAAATCCAATACGTTTTGTAAAATTGAATAAATAATGTATTGCCTTAGAACACAAAATGAAAATTTAAAAAGAACTTGCAGTAGTGAGAATTAAGTTCCAAATAATCCAAACGTTTCTACCGCCGATCCTAATGAATACAGCTATAATTAAATTCAGTGGTGTTTGAAATAAGATCCAACAGTGAATGTGTTGATGCCTTAATAGCCTGTGACGTGGAGATCATGTCTATAGATTGTAGTAATTATATTTTTGTAAAGTTGCATAGTATCTATAAATAGATGCTTGCGTAAGAGTTTGCAGTTACTAATAATAAAATTCTTAATAAATATGTTGACAAGTTCGGGTTTTTTTCCAATTGGACAGGTCAACCAGATGGTATTTTAGAAGAATTAAGTTGATTCCCATTGGACTAGTTAAATTATGTGAGTTCTTTTACATTGTTGCCATTTATCACGTAGGGGTAGTAGTAGTAATATGCGTGTTTTACCCTTTAACCTGTATATAAATAGCCAAGACTGGACAATTTTCTCATTCTTATTTCTTGTGTTATTCTTGTTATTTGACAGGAAACATTTGTTTGGATTATTCAGTGGAAACAGAAAGTGAAAATTGGACTATAATATAATTTTGGGACTATTGTGAATTATTCAAAGGAGTTCTGAACAGCGCCATTTTGACATGTCAGGACTGTTGGCAGACCAGTATATTTGTGGATCTGAAATTTACATGGAACTTTTCAATCTTTTGGACTTTAACAGAACTTTATCAGGATTATTTTGGATTCAATTGAAGTCCAAAATTATGGAATACTATTCATATTGAATTATGAAATTCAAGTTGTTGCTGTAATTTTAATCCTTTGTATAATGACTAGCTTTTGGTTGATCGCACATGATATCCAGATTTACATTTCAGGATTGTAGTGTTGTTACGAATCTGTGGTAATAAACTAAGTAACAGAAAGAAGCCAAACCATCAAGTTTTGTAAAACTTAACAAACAATTTAATTACCAATGGTATAAAAGTGAAATTTAAGAGGAACATATGGTATTATGAATTAAACATTTCAAAAAGGTAACAAGACGCTGGACAATACCTAATATAGCACAACAGGAAATACGTGAAACTAACTGAAACAACAAAATCTATTACCATGATTATTTGATAAAATAAAAGGATGCTAAAACAAGTTGATGCACAGTAATACAAGAAGTCGAAAATTGCAATGGACAATCGACTAAACCATAATGGAAATTATCAAATCGGACAGTATCACACAATCCAATATTAGAGATGATTTAAGTTTGTTCTCCTGTTAACCAAATTACGAAGTGAATAAAAATGTCAACAATAAAGAAAAGAAAACACAAACAACAAAACAAACATCAGCACGAAAAATTACAATACTGTACTATTTTTATAGTTGCATCCATCAAGCTTTTAAATAACCTACTGAAATTTTAATTGGGCAGCCATCAACGATGGATATTGAAAAAATTGATTGATACGATAATTATCCTAATTACACTGAGTTCAATCCTGGACATTTACTCGACACAGCTTATTACAATCGGATTTAAAATCAAACATTCACTGCTTGCAGAACATTGAGTCCATTCTCATGCTATTGAACATTTTCACTATGTACATAACAACACCCACGAAATTTCAAATATCATAAACACAATTTACCACGTGACATTAAGGTTCTCCTTTACTATTGAATGCAGCATATTTTTAAACACGCTGTTGAAGTTTACGATTGGTTCTCCATCGACAATGGTTATCAAAAGTACTCTAGCAAGCTAATCAATGCAGTGTTTATTTGACCAGTTCAAGATTGATATATTGAAAGAAACCAAAGACTGTAAAGGTCATGAGAATAATACAGAAGGATATACAAAGTTCTGAAATGGTTAATGGCACGTTTGGAAACATTTTCATCTGGTGTAGGCATTGCAACAGCTGGACTGTGTTTTTCGGAAATGTCCGTTCTTCCACTCCCTTTCATTGGGTTTAGCATAGTTGTTATTGGACTTCTTTCAAAGGGTTTGAATGAACAGTGACATTGTTCAAAGGCGTTACAACTGGATGAAATAGTAACATCAGCGGTCAATAAATTGCAGTATCAACTGAATGTTACGCGAAGCTATCACTGGTAACAATATAAGCGATGCTCAGTACACTTTTATCTGTAATGAATACAGCGAATACAAAGAGATGAAAATCTCTTTCAGGTAAATATTCAAAGGAATAAATTAAAAAGCAAGCCGTCAAAGAACCGGACGGTTCACATCTATGGAGCTGCATTACAACTGAGTCACTCCCTAAAATCGAAATTTTTAACCAATCCAAACAAAAATAGAAATAACCGACCATCCATTTCGTTGCAGAGTGTCGACTTTGGTGCTGGTTATTACAACATATTGATTGAACTGAAAAACAATATCTTGTTTTTATTATTATTTTAAATGGTTATTAGGACTTCGAAGTACACATGAAAAGATGAATGAGGGAATGACTGCAGATTATGACAACGAGGAACGTATTGATGCTAAACGGTTGAAACATAAGTCAAAAGTTAGAATCGCTCCGATTGATAATCAAAACAAAAAACATAATTACCTACAATTAGAAATTATTAGGATTTCCGTAGCTAATAACTATACAAACATCTACAGAAACATATACAGTTAGCAAGTTGTTTCAACCCACAAAGCCACAATAAATAACACCAAAATTACTGTAATGGTCATTATACGTGTTGGCTGGAGTCTTTACGAGCAAACGGCGTATTTCACGGAGACTTTGCATCTCGTAATCTTTATAGTCAACAAATAATTACAGAGGGGTAGATATCACAGACTGAGTACAAGCATAAAAGATGAATATGATAAAGTTTGATCTTTTCATGGTATTCCTGTAAGGCATGCGGCCCGCCAAGCCATATCATGTGGCCCACAAATTGATTGGCGTCACAAGGTGTCATGAGAGATAACAAAGGTGGTGCGGCCCTGGGCCATAGACAATGCCCTCATGCTGCCCTCGGGGTAGTTTGAGTTTGAGACCCCTGCTGTAAGGTGTATTTTCCAAGTTAAGTAGCCTGATTAGATGGTACAGGTGGTACAGAATGTTTGGTAATATATACCTTACAGCTCCAAGTGATTCTTAAAACATTGAAACAAAATTAGATACAAAGATACCAACTTGATCGAATATTCAACACACACTGACTTCAAACTCTCATTAACAAAACTATCTAAACTATAGCAATGGAAAAACTATCCAATCGTGCGAACAAAATATTATTGTTCATTAATGGATACGATCAAAACATGTACTTTCGACAAATTATTACAAATTATATTGTTTCTCAACGAACATGCTCAAAGAATGTATTTTATCAACATATATTATAGGCAATTGTTTTAACTGATAAATATGTTCAATGTAGGGGGTTATCAATGTATGAAATTATCAACAAATATGATCAATCTAGTTTTCATCAACACTTATAAGGGTGCATCGGGCTGTCACACATATTGACCCTTAAGTTTAAAACCTCTATAAGTATACTCCATCCACATACCTGATGAATCCAGGCCATACATACGAGATAATTCCCATCCAAAGCTCTAGACAAATAGTTAGAAGAACAAACTCTTATGGTCCACTCCATTCGAAGTTTACCCCATATAAAAATTGAAGACGTCAATCATAACAAGTCTAAAGCACTTTTTGACTACTTGAATGTAAATATTGCCTAAACAAGGTTAGAGAGAGCGGGAAAGTATGAAAGACATTCAGTAAATGCAGCGTTAATTAACTTCATTCTTGACTCTCCCACAATAGCGTGAAAGGTTCTTTGATGCTGTACAGAAAACTGTTGAAATTATCCAGGACAATTTTACATCTCGGCAATAGAGTTGATCTCGGTGAGTATAAAGGTTTTTCAGTTAAGGAAACAGTTTGCGGAAGCAGCACACTATTGTGTCGATGAGCAACAAAAGCACACAGAAATCAGCAACGTTAACGTCACCAATTTATTCATTGGAAAACGGACCATCAATGTTCTTGTGATCAAATGCTCGTATTGAGGCTGTATAAAAATCAGGTAATATAAAAACGTAGTAATCGGAAGTAATAGGGGAAAAATAAATGAATGTTATTTTGTATGTAAAAAGAGAACGTTGGTTTGCATTTCTATACGCGTCATAATTGACAATATTTTCAAGTTACATCTTTACTTTTTGTGTGAGTGGAAAACACGACTAGCTGTCAACTTGAGGTAAATACTATATACAAAATAACCAGCTTCTGTCTGTGAAGGGTTGTTGGTAGCCAAACAATGACCAGCTGTGGATCCTATCGAAATGAAATCTGAATTAATTTCCAGCTTTTATGGAGAGCTCCAGTAACTCGCAGACCAATGGTTCATTAATCTGTTTCGTCAAATAATAATGTTTCAACAATAACAATTTCAGCTGAATAAGATCAATTAATTCTACGTTGTCAGCTTGAGGAAACTTCGAAGCTAAAAGTCATTCAGTGCTCATTATGAGATTTGAATCACTCAAGCAGTGCACTATTGATGATGCCACCAATTTATGGAGAGCACTTAAGCTAAAATAAGAGTTTTAGGAGTGATTCTGCGCATAAAATTGTCCTTAGTGTTTGTTGTGATTACGGTCGATCTTGTCATTCTTTGACTTTAATAGATACCTTTACTTTTTACAAAAGCGTTTAAGTCAAGGAAATTTCAATTTCAACAGAATCTGCGAGTGTTTATCACACAAAGTTAGTATCGAAATCTTGTTTTTGATATCGGTATATGATTCATCTTTGACTATTTTAGCAGTTTTGCCTCATCCGGGCATTACAATTGTAGGTCAGTATCGATTTATGGAAGAAACGGACGATACGCATTGATGGAATTTTATCGAAATATCGTAAGCTGATGGAATATGCTAGTTCTTATGAATTGTGTTTCGCTGATCCATATCTTTTTATCATCAAAGGTCCACTTTAAAGGTATGTTTATATTATTAGAAGGTAAAGTCGGTAATGAAAGGCCCAGAGCCATAAAACCAACCTTTATCTCCTTAGAGTGAATACCAAATAACTGTAAATAGTATGTGTTTTGTATTCCCTGTTGTTTTGTCAAACTATTAGCGACACTTGGACTATGAGAGGCAAGCTTACGGAAATTAAAGAACCAGACGTTGAAGAATTCGTAGTGTAAGGAATAATCATTTCATTTGTTCAAGGAGACTCAAACCAAACAAAAGAATTTGATTACCTGATCCATTATTAGGCAGTAATGGTGTAGATGATTAAGTATACTATCTTCTAGGAAATTATTCCTCCGTATCTTTTGGAATATTTCTCTGAGCATCTTTGCGGTATCTGCGTCTTCTGATTTCAGCATTTCTGGGCAGATGCAGTCCTAACCAGAAACTTTCCTACTTTGAGGACTTCGATCGCTTGTTTTACTTTGGTCGCAGTGATGTCCTCCAGACTGATATCAAGGTCCTATTCGGTTTCTTGATTCAAGGCTTTAACAGGTGGGTCTGGTCTAGTCAATACCTTTTGAAATTGTTCTTACAATCTTGTTATTTTCTCCCTATCATCAAAGAGGATGTTCAAAGTTGTACTTTTTACAGGTACGTTTGGGCCTGTCTCCTTTAAATCGCTTTTTGATAATGTAAATGGTCTTCATGCTTATTGCTTCTGCAACGAGCTGTTCAATGCTTGTCACTTCTTGCTCCGTTTGTGACTCTGTCCTCGCCTCCAGGAGGCGTTTTCAAACTGTTTTCTTTCTTCAATAGCTTTCCAAACTGCTTGGTAGATCCATTCCAGGTAATTTCCGGTACCCTAGATCCTTCTCTAGTATTTTGTTTCGCTTAATGAAGTACCAAATATCCTTTTTAGTGCTACTGCTTAAATTACACGTTGAGAGACTTTGCAATGAAAAATTTTAAGTATCATTCTTCTTCAGGTAGAATGGCAAAATCTTTTCCAGTAGATTAAATGCTCAGCACAAAACAAATTTAAAACAATCTTGATCAATCGCTATCACCTTTACAAATTGGATCAAAAGAAAATGGGCTTTGTTTCTGGTGTTTGTGACTAGAAATATTGGTAGGTCTAAATCACTCCTTAGACTTCGTGATGATCTTAGTTTAGCTCAGTTTTAGACATGAATCAGGATATTTTCGTAATAATAAAAGTCACGAACACTCTTGAATCACAAATAGGGGGTGGACCAATTTTCTGGTGACAGTTACAAAAAGGCATGATAGCAGAGAGAAGGGGAAAACGTTATAAATAAAATATTTGATTAAATAATAGATAAAGCCATGATTTATTTTAAAAACGCACGAGACAGGAAAAAATTTATTTTATTATTCGTTCAAAACATAAGTTTAAAGCTGCACTCGCTCATAACACAACGTAAATTGATATAGCAATGCATGTACATAGCAGTCAAAACAAAGCCGGAATCCACAGGGGCGACGACTAGAAACTTGTAGCAGACAAAATAAAATGTCAATAGGCCAGAGTAATTTAAAGTATCCTGCTCGTCATGATGTCAATAAACGGGTGATAAAGTCATCATGGCACAAACCCATCTATAATTATCTTCAGAGTTGGAAAAGTAAAGTATAAAACACATGCTTTCACTGTCACTATTAGACGATTGCTGGCAGGCCTAAAATCAAGTCTACCCCAAAACCATATAAAAGACCCTATCAAAATTCCAAACAGTTATCTCAACGCAGTATTTGTTTACAATGTGAGAAACGCGACTCTTGTTTTAAAACTCTCCTCGGCAGTGAGCGTTGGAAAAGGCATCGTTTGTCAGCAGTACCTGGTTTTAACTCAGCAAGCTGAAATGGACTTCCTGAGTGGATTTTGTTGTTTATACAAACGTTTTAAAAAGTTAAAGAACAAACTCCTCTTACTAGTTTTGAATTGGATTGTTTTGAGTAAATGAAGAATTCAGGACAAAAGAGACAACAAGCTACACAAATCATAAGTTTACATTATATCCAAAAACTATTAAGACTGGAAAATATCTACTTAGATTTTCACCATAATTAGTTTTATATCAAGTGCTAGCTGTGTTGAATTACGTATCATTACGTTTAGAAAAATCAATTTATTTAAACTAAGAAAAGCTCATTGTTCAGCAAATTGT
>JAECUM010040011.1:0-42519 GCA_016617855.1 Megalonaias nervosa | reverse complement strand
TTTCAATGTTAAGAATCCAATTTTACTTCAACGAAGATTTAAAAACCCGTTTTCCAAAAAGAAGTTACGTTCCTCCTAAAGAACATTAAGAAAAAAGGAGTTTCTTGCTCTTAGGGGGTATAGTGTAATGTAGTGTAATGTAGACTATGAGAGTGTAATCTGGACCATCAGTTAGATTTATATCTCAGCTACACTCGGAAATATAGACCCGTAGATCCCCTATTAATCTGCACTATGAGGAAACATGTAAATACAGCATGTATGGTGTCTTGAAAACCTTTATATTTTTGATGATTGTGAGGTAGATATTGTCTTGTCTTCAAGTGATTGTCTGAGAAGGTAATGGTATAGATTACAACTTGAGCAAACTGAAAAGAGAGTTGTTAATGGCCGAGTGTATACTGAGTACACAAAAGACAAGGCTAACAGGTAATTGATGTTTTCTGTGATAAGAGCGTCATATATACCTCGCACAGATCTTGACTTTAGTTTACTATGATTAGACAAGGAGTGACTGGCAGACTAAGTTCCTTTATCGTTTTCATTGCAAACTTTCCATTATCTTCTTGAATTCAGATGAACGTAATTAGTATGACACTGACTTGTATATGTGGGCGACTACTGTAAACGTATGTATGTATGTATGTATGTATGTATGTATGTATGTATGTATGTATGTATATGTATGCATGCATATATGTATGTCTTAACTTACGTACTCACACACACATGTTTGTGTATGTATTAAATATCTTCTTCTCTGGAGAGACAGACAGCTGAATGCGTGCGTTATCCTTTGATGGATTGGTCTTACCAACTTTTAGACGTAAATATGATGTTGTCATATGCTATATTTTATATTAGAACCATTAAGAACAGAAAATTATTGGTTTAACGTTATTTTATGAAATCTTGTTTTCGCGTCCGGGATGGCAATGTCGTGAAGAAAAATTCGAGATGGTAGCAATCCGAAATCAGAAGACAACAAAGACTATAACTGGACGACAACTAACCCTTGTAACTTGCAAATACCTATGTAGCCGTTTGAAAATATCTGTCTACAATAAGACTCTATAATGTTTTGCAACTTAGTTTCAAACCTTTCGAAAGTGGTATGC
Organism: Megalonaias nervosa; assembly: GCA_016617855.1. Classification (NCBI taxonomy): domain Eukaryota; kingdom Metazoa; phylum Mollusca; class Bivalvia; order Unionida; family Unionidae; genus Megalonaias; species Megalonaias nervosa. The sequence goes on along the minus strand of JAECUM010040011.1, from coordinate 41,401 downwards.
TCTGGAGTTTTGTGGACCTAATCTTCAGCGTATTCCCTGACAGACTCCAAACACCCCCTTTTCTTTACGAAAGAAAGGTACAACAAAACTGTTTTTATGGATTTAAATACGTTCTGTTTTTATCTAACTGTATGTGGAGACGCCACATAATTATCTACCATTTTTTAGGAGATATAAGGAAATATTTCACTTTTGAAGTGGAAACATGGTTTTGTCACAAGTGACGAAGCTACGAGTGATAATACGAATCGATTCCAATCTGCAAGTGAAATTCTTTATATCAACTAAAGAAACAACAAAAACATCTCAAGATTTTTTTCTACTATATATCTTTCAGCCGAAAAAGTAGATTTGCATGGGTTTACCCCCTTCTATCTGTGCGGTTAACACTTGTAGAGAAGTAGGCAATATTAATACATCTATAAAAAAAGAAATTTATATTAATTTATGACTGTTGGCTTGGGTGTAACAGCTTTGTTTGCTTTGGTGTGGCAGTTTTCATGGTTTAGGTGTAGCAGCTTTGTTGGTTTGGATGTAGCAGCTTTGTTGGTTTGGTGTAGCAGTTTATTTGGATTGGGTGTAGCAGTTTTTCTTGGTTTGGGTGTACCAATTTTCTTAGTTTGGGTGTAGCAGCTTTGTAGGCTTCGATGTATCAACTTTGTTTATTTGGGTGTAGCAATTGTTTTGGTTTGGGTGTAGCAGTTTTTTGTATGGGTGTAGCAGCTTTGTAGGTTTGGGTGTATCAGCTTTGATGGCTTGGGTGTAGCAGCTTTGTTGGTTTGGGTGTAGTAATTTTCTTGGTTTGGATGTAGCATCTTTGTAGGCTTGAGTATAGTAGTTTTGTTGGTTTGGATGTAGCAGCTCTGTAGGTTTGGATGAAGCAGTTTTCTTGGTTTGGGTATAGAAGCTTGTTGGTTTGGGTGTAGCAGCTTTGTAGGTTTGGGTGTAGCAGCTTTGTAGGCTTAAGGTGTATAGCTTTGTAGGTTTGGGTGTTGCAGTTTTCTTGGTTTGGGTGTAACAGCTTTGTAGGCTTGGGTGTAGCAGTTTTGTTCACTTGGGTGCAGCAGCTTTGTAGGCTTGAGTGTAGCAGCTTTGTTGGTTTGGGTGTAGCAGCATTGTAGGCTTGGGTAATAGCAACTTTGTTGGTTTGGGTGTTGCAGTTTTCTTGGTTTGGGTGTAGCAGCTTTGTAGGCTTGGGTGTAGCAGTCTTTTGTTGGTTGGGATGGTTCAACTTTGTAGGCTTGGGTGTCGCAGCTTTGATGCTTTGCGTGTATCAGCTTTGTATGCTTGGTTGTATCATCCTTGTTCGTTCAGATGTAGCAGCTTTGCAGGCTTGAGTGTAGTAGCTTTGTTCGTTTGGGTGTAGCAGCTTTGTAGGATTGAGTGTAGCAATTTTGTTTGTTGTAGCAGCACAGACTTGTGGAATGCGAAAGTCATTAGACCATAGCCTTTAAACTATAGAATTCTTTTATTGTGAGTTTACCTGTTATGATTTGCCTGTTTATTTGGGTTTTTGTGCGTTCAAACGTGAATTTGTTGGGCATTGAAGTGCTGGCACTCAACATTGGTAACATACTTTTCACCCAAAATATGATAGTCACTTGATGCCAGTTTGCAATTAAGACTCTTCTGTACCCGATATTTCCAGTGATTACAAAGTTGTCATAGCTACAGTTGTGATGGAACTTATGTTCACAACTTAACCAATTTATAACATTCTATTCAATCGCGATTTCGACCTTCCAAATATTATCGTTTGTGGTAGAGATTGTGATGGATGTTCTCAATAAGTGACACTGAATATCAACAAGAAACGGGTCACGGTAAAATCAATCAGTTACTATTGGCCTGGGCAGGTGAGTGACGTGGACAATTATTTTAAATAAGCTAATATTTGGAAAATAATTGTTTGGGTTTTTAATTTGATTGTAGGTTTTTCCCCCTTTTTGACTGGAACTTTCTCATCACTTCACAATGTGTTCATCAATATACAATGTAGGCACATTTTCGATCGATCGCTCGATCGCTCGATCGAGAGAAGAAGAAGAAGAAGAAAAACGAGGACGACGATGACTAAAACGAAGAAGAAGAAGAAGAAAAAGACGACGAAGAAGAATAAGGATAACAAAAATATCAAGTAAGGAAAATATGGTATCTAAGGGCATATATCTTTCCTAAATGGGAACAATAAGTAATTCCAGAGCTGATGTAGTCGCAATGGCGATACCCGTTACCAGTTTTATCGCCACTGTAGCGATATCAATTCACACATTAATAAATTTCAATAAAATATATAATAAGAGATATTTTAAATTAAATCTAGTAAATATTTTAAAAAGTGTTTCGAATCTAGATTCATAACACCCAATAGTGTTTTGATACTGACAGTGTTTTGACATTTCTACATCCGCAAGGATTAGCTGATAGATATACGAAATTTACAAATATATGACCTTGGGGATCCCACCGCCCATTAAAGTCATGAAAGGGTTTCTTTTGAAAAGCGATATATAAAAATTGCAAACCTTTTAGTTTTCCTTTTCAACGCTTTCCACTGATGGTAACCTTTTAGACAAAACCAATTTCCAAGAGCTACAGAAAATCAATGTTCGGGCCCAGATATTACATGTGGTTGAAAATGTTGAATTTTATTTCAAATAAATGACTACTTTTCATTTTGTGTACATTCGCATGTTAATAAGTAACTTATATATACATTTTTTATTTCACATTTAAAAAGAGTCAATCTGACAGGAAAATTACCTGAGCAAAGCAAAGAAACGTGAATTAAATTCAACAACAGACTTATAAACGTTGTACACTAAACGACCCCTACATATGACCATACAAACTTGATGAGAATGCTGTTACATTCTAAACGAATACTTACAAGTGGTTTCAGAATAACGTAAGAGGTTACTCCAAATGAACAGAAAAACGAAGCCAACGAAACGTGGCAGATAAAGATTTATGTTCACCAATCTTTACTTTTGTAAGCTCATGCAGTCATTGCTAATCCTTAGTGTTCGTTTTCCAAATCAGGATTAAGTGCATACTAGCGTACATAAATATAATCAGTAGAAATCATAAATCTATGCTCAGTTAGTCTTAGACGTACAAAGTCTATATTCAGTTAGTCCAAATCGTATAAAGTTTACGAACTGAACTTAGCGATTTGTATATTAGTTTTTGTTGTTGAATCTACGGAGTTGTTCTGAGTCAGACTTTCAAACGTCGTGCTGCAGTGAAAAGGAATTGACATCAGTCAATAAAATTGATAGACATTCTGTCAGACCCTTTATACGATAGTTCAGTGAAAAACATGTTATTAAATTTTAAGCATATGGGATTATTAGCTCTGGCGCAAGAAAAATTAACATGTCATTTATTAGATGTACCACCCACGGTGATTATGGGGCATTATGTTAAGATGTTTGACATGAAGTTCGTATGTATTTGACAGACAAATTTACAGGAATTTTTCAGTCGAGTAATAATTATGTAAAATAAGAATATGTATGCAACAAACTATATGTGTACCTACCAACCCTCCTACCATCCTTTCTATGGACCCAATCGACAAACCTACTTACCTACTTACCTACCTATCGACTGACATAACTGTCTGCCTGCACATCTGCCTTCAACCAATCTGTAACATTTAAATGCATTCAGCTGTTGGATATACGAACGGGCTGACAGAGACAGACTCACATCATGGGGGTATGGGCTGTTCAGTGGTAAAACGTTCGATTTTTACATATACGTTCACGGAATCGAGCAGACCAGAGGTTCGGGCGCAGCCAGTCTTAGTAATTTGGAACTAATAATGAGGAAATGTGAATGAAATAAATGTTGTCCTAAAGTATACCGTTTCCTCCCAAAAATGTGTATGGTATATAATATTCACTCACAAAATTTCGTTAAGTTATGAACCATTTTCAATTTACATCCATTAATGTCTATGAATTATTTCAGAAAATCTGCAACATTAAGTTGTTATAAAATAGAAATTGAAGCAGGTCCAGTTGTTATTTGAAATTAAACTCTGCAGTAATCTGACTCGAAGGTTTTGACAGTAATTGAACATTACTGAAGAGTCATGTTTAATTTTTTATTTACTTCATAAAATATGTGAAAGGTACAACTGAGATTACAATAAAAAGTGGAAATAATTGCCTAATCTTGAAAATGCTTATTTTCAACTTAACGAGGGGCAACTCAACGCATATAATAATATTATTTAGGTGCAAATAAAGCTTCCTATTCTCCCCCACCCCCACAAGGCGATACGAAAAGTCTACCATTGGCATCTGGTTATTTATTATTATTATTATTATTATTATTATTATTATTATTGTTGTTGTTGTTGTTGTTGTTGTTGTTGTTGCTATTGCTGATGCTATTGTTGTTACTGCTGCTGCTAATTTCACAGAAATATCAAGCGACCATTCAACATTAAGATGTACTGCTGATTATATAAATAAAAGCACGTAATAACAGAACTAAAATTTTCACATGGTACGAATGGCTCAAAGAATATTATTTTTTCGCTCTGACTGGCTATCATGTTAATGTTTTCTTCACATTCGTACTGTATTTCATAATCAATAAATTTTTAACTTCAAGAGGAAAAATGTACATAAAGAATGTATCTTGATTAATTTGTATCAGTTTTGTTAGGTCAAGGGCAACTAATTTATTTTATGAGCTACGGAACCAGCCTATGTGTGTTGGCATATTAAAAATGGCATTTTTTAAAAAAAACAATTGATGGTAGCTGATTGGCTGAAAATAATTACCAGAAAAAATTAAAGTAATTTGTCAGAAGAAGAGTGTTCATGGGTAAATTTTACGTATTACTAGGCTTGAACCTGAAACCATTGCTAGTGGATGGTTGCCGTTGCATAGGTACAACTGGATGTTAACAGGAAGATCTCACAGAGCTGGATTTTTACAGTGGGCACCTATTAGGGAATTTTTGTCAAAAACGAGACTTGCAGCGTATCATTTTAATTATTTTAAAATATTCATCCTGGATAAAACCAGTCATAAGATGTAAGCATGAGTTGCCGATCTTAACACAAAAGAATAGTGATTTAGCCAAATATTGACGTTACGGTCTATGGGAACTGAATTAGTTGGTCTGTGCCCATTATCATCTATTACAGTATGCAGAGATTTTATTCTATCACTTACCAAAACACTTGTCTAGCCCATATTACGTTTTCTAAGTTTAAAAAAGTACTTCAAAGTATCAAAATGCTACAAGAAAATAAAATTTTACTAGTGCACAATGTATCATGTATCATGTACAAAGAGTTAAGACCGCTCCAGTGGCCTAGTGGTTGCAGACTCCGCCTCGGATGCGGGAGATCGCGGGTTCGAACCCCGGTCGAGTCATACCAAAGACTTATAAAAATGGTACTAATAGCTGCCTCACTAGGCGCTTAGCATTAAGAGGTCAGAGTTAGGACTGGTCGGACTGGTATCAGGCTAATGTGACTAGGTGGGGACATCATGCTACATGTCTGCGCATGATGCCCTAGTGCTAGACATCGCCATGAACTGCCACACTGCAGACATCGTAGCGATATGACTGAAAAAGTGTTAAAGCTACGCTAAAAATCCAAAATCACACATTCATACAAAAAGTTATAAATCAGTAAAATTGAGCTTATCAGGTGCAGTCACACTTCACCTAATCATTCCCTTAACGTCGTCTTCTACATCTTCGTAACATACTAGTAGAAAAATCCCACTGAGAAAGTTAAGACGGAAGTTAATAACTGAAGCTATGTGGTTTGCTTTATTTCTAGTTCTTGTGCAACTTTACTGAGAGAAGATAAAATTATTTTTATACAAATATATCTCGTGGTATATTTCATGAACGATACTATAAATCGTTAGAAGCATTTCTTGTAAGTTTGATATTTTTAAGAAGCAGGAACAGAGGATAACACTTTAAATATCTAATTTGCAATTTGACATTTCTGCTTTTAGAAGAAGTATTTCTTTAAAACTGAGAAAGAAGATCACTAATTAATGCAAAATAGAAGTACAATAATTAATGCAAAATACTGCAAATAGGAGCCATCGAACTCAAAATGTAATAGTGATAATATTATGTCAGGGATTTCGTTTTTACAGCTAAATTTGTAAGAGAATTTAAAGAAGGTTAGTCAAATTGTTTTTTTATTTTTGTTTGCTGATTGCAGGTTTACTGGCTCGGAAATATAATAGCTCAGTGATGAAAGTATACAATCAGAACTGGCGTTGATTCTTATCCATTTTGAGATTTAAGTGCTTTGATCGAAACTGTTTTCTTAGACAATTCGACACGGAGAATATTACAGAATCTAGACACAAGCCAATGAAGACTTTTAGTAACGACAACAGAGGAATGCGTTTTCCGAACCTTGACGTAAGCAAAAAAAAAAAAAAAAAATGGATTCTCTGGTTCCAGTATCAAAATTGAGTAAACTCAGTCTTAGCTATCTGACGTGCATGGTATGACATGTCGTTGCCAAATGATTGCACAATGTAAAATTAACTTGTAAATATGAGAGAGAGAGAGAGAGAGAGAGAGAGAGAGAGAGAGAGAGAGAGAGAGAGAGAGAGAGAGAGAGAGAGAGAGAGAGTCTTATTACTTACACGAATATATGTCATCGTAGTTGAGGCCATATTAACGTTGGTTGCACGATTGCACGAACTAATTAGACATTATGCATAAAAGTAACATCCTAAGTAATGTTTTTCACATTCTTACTTCAATAAAGCCATTTTCCTTTAAATCTGACGTGTTGACATATTTTCCAAAGCTGACATAAAATCCATTCAATTATACGTTCAACAGCCAATTAAAGGGCACCAGAAGATCAAGCAGATCGCTATTCCACATGTCATCGAAGTTTAAAAAGATCCATACAGACAATAAATTTTGCATATCATTTGTCCAATACCATGTTTTCAATGAATGATACAATCTGTGCTCGCAAAACCTATATGTTTTGACGACGACTACAGTTGTAATTCTTTCAACCGTGTTGTAAGGATTAAGCTACCGTATATGTTGACATAAATTCGCTACTGAACATTCAGAAATTAAAAATAAGAAGACGAACAAGTTGAAAAAATATCATTACATGTACTAGAAGAGTACCATATGTGCCTATTTATAATTCCGGTCCAACTGCAAACTGCATAATTCACCCGCAGATCGGGGTCTGGTTTTTTTTGTTGTTGCCATGATCAGCAAAACAAACAACAGCGCTAATAACCCTAATCTGCTTGCGCACATTGTGACTGCAGATCACATACTGCGATGTCTGCAGTATAATCCGATTTATAAGCGAGTGCATACGGTTACTTTTATTGGATAATAACTATCGTCTTTTTTAGAGGTTAACGCCAGGAGGAGATCTTGATAGAACCGTATTTGACAAAAAGAAAGGACTAAATTATTTTTACAGGAAAAGTAAAGTAGTGCTCACTATAAACATTGAAACTGTAACTTCAGATATCTAAATATTAGTTAATCTTGATATTAATTAATCTTGTTAATAAGGAAGCTAAATAGATTCATCTGCTATATCATATCTTTATTCAGATATTTGTTTCTAATCGTTCGTTGCTATAATAAATTTTCTCTGGAAAGATATCAGCTGTCTTCATGTTCAAGATTATTTTTAGTTCCTCTTGACTGATACTGTATTTTAACTCGGGAAATTTCGATGACTTATTATCCCATGCGGAACGAGTTGGTAGAAATATCTCAACATTGATAGTTTCGTGTATAGATGCGTCAGCAATAATGGTTCATATAGAAATATCTCGCGCAAATAGTCCACAGAAATATTTAAGTGCTAATACCTCATGTAGAAATATCTCATAGCTAACAACACATTTTCCGTCTTATGCAAACTAATCACATTATTGAGAAACTTTTCGATGAAAATAACAATCTTAACGAAATGGGTAGAAATTACATTTAATGATTTCATATTGAATTTATGGTCTGCATCGATTATAAAATGTAATACAAACAGAATAGCCAGGGATAAGTAGTCAGAGACCATCTCAAATGAAAGCGAATGGCTGGAAAATTATCTCCATTTGTTTTGGCAGAGTTGAAAACGAAAACAAAAAAAGAATAGTTCAGTACAAGAATAGTTTAAATTTGAAAAAGATCTCAATTGCTTCCATTTCGACTTGTAGATTTAAATTAATTTTTAATTTAAATAACTTCTTGTTTGCTTGGGCAATTACTGCATCTGCGTTATTTTCACAAAGCGCCTGATTAGCCATTGTCTGCTACACGATATGAGAAGTAAATCATAGTCATTTGTTCACCGGAAGACCTTTTTTACTCTCTGTTTTGTGTGGGGTTTTTTTTTTTTTTACATGTAGCATCATATCCCACCCAGTCACGTTACTAAAGACTTATAAAAAAGGTACTAGCAGCTGCCTCACTTGACGCTCAGCATTAAGAGGTTAGTATTAGGACTGGTCGACCTGTTATCAGGATAATGTGACTGGGTGGGACATCATGCTACATGTCAGCGGCATGATGCCCCAGTGCTAGACATCACTATAAACTGCCACACTGCAGACATCGTAGCTATATGACTGAAAAAATTGTTAAAGCTACGTTAAAAAATCCATATCACACACACACACACGCATACACGATTTTGCAGATGCCTCAGCGTGGTATAGATATAGTGAGGTACGGTATTACGATCTCTTCTCTGAAGAAAACAATAAAAGCTATCTTCTTACCACTGGGTTTAACCGTGACAAAGACTCGATTTAAGAGTCGAAAAGTGAACAATGTAAGTTAATTCTTAAACAAAGAATGATATATGATCCATTACTTAAACAACATTCTAAAGTTAAAGGGATATCTCATAAATCTGGTTTGCTAGAATTGGATCACTTTAAAGTACTACTTCCGATTAATGGACCGAAGTTTTACGTGCAAAATAATACATGCTGTGCATGAGATCACGATTGAGTTAATTAACCAAATATTGACATCAGAACTCCCGGCGATCATCATCATAATCATCATCATCAACAATAATAATAATAATAATAATAATAATAGGAGTTGTAGTAGCGTGATTAATAATGTCATCGTATCATCATTATCATTATGCAGGCGAAATGGTATCAACTTAGTCAGAGGGTGAAATAGTAATAGTCACTACAATTTAAACCATGCAAGAATATAGCTAAGTAATGTCAGGCAGTTCCATTATGGAAACATGGGGTATGAAAGAGGCGAGATGACAAGGTATACAGTACCATCAGGCTGGAACTTCCTGGAGAGAAGAGACAACAAACTACTATTGTGAAAGCACACATGAGCAAGAAGTAACATGTACACCGAAAGACGCGGAAGAAATTAATAAAATTAATACAAATAAACGCAATATTAGCTAAATAAATCCAGAGGTACAGCGATAAACTGTACAAACACACCACGCAACTGACGGCAAATGAACGATAGGTATGTCTAGAGTTCAACAAGGATGATAAGTGAGATTGCCGTGACATGCCAGAATAAATAGAAGATAAAAAAGATCTAAAGAAACATATACATTCTATGGGAAATGCATCGCCTGAAAATCACTTCAAATCATTTTTAACGGGCTACACATGATTTAGCGCTATGCACTACGAATACAAAATTATATGAACACCAAAAATTCATTAAATCTGAAATTATGGACACTGGGCCTCTGGTGGCCGAGAGGGTCTAAAGAGCTCGCCTTTTAGCGATCACTGCAATCTTGCCTCTCTCGCGTGGGTTCGAGTCTCAGGCTCGGCTAACGTCGGAAAGCTGCTAGTTGTTTTGCGTGTTTTTCCCGGTTCTTCCTCCACAATTATACTGGCCGCCATGTATAGTCTAATCTACTCTGAGAAATAGCGTTAAGCCTCAAAACTACAAAACAACATTGTGGGCATAGTTATTGTAGACAATTCGTGCCTTTACGTTATTGCAATTTTTTGTTATAATCATCAAACGATGGATGATATGTTAGAAATTGTTTGGGGTGTAATGTACATCATCAAGTGGTGTAATGTACGTCATACTAATTTTTAAATATCTTCGAAATTCTCTCTTGTAGCGAATTAATTATAACATCCATATAGTGCACCGAATGCACAGTAACTATAGTAAGTTCTGAGGTTCTAATATTATGCAAAAGCGGATCCAAATTCTCAAACTCTGGACAAACCTGATTTGTGCTCTGATTAATCTTAGAGTGTACCATGCTGTACGCGTGACCACAACTACCTCACTTCCGATGCGTCATTCGGAGTGACATTTAAAAAATAAGTAACTCCAGTCGAACCGATGGGGACCATTTTTCCGTGTTAGTATCCTTTTCTGATGAATTACATTACGTGCCATTGGATGTAGGGGTGAACAAACAGTCCAAAGTTTGTTCTCAGATTCTTTCAGATTCATTCATGACTACGGGGTCAGGCGTTTCAAGTTGGCGTCAACAAGAAGATTAAGATCTAATGCAATGCAGCTCGTCATATTATCTTAAAATATTGCCTGAATAATCAACGGTTTCCAAAGTAAAAATAGCGAAGAAAATGCGAATGAATGCCTGGAGTGGTATCTGCGTGTGGCTGAACTTTAACACAACTGAACGTTTATATCCTTACAAACTGATCTCTGCTTCTATTCGTTTAATATTTTACAATCATGAAGCCCTGAAAATTTTCAGCTCCATGCGTCTGCGCCTTGCGGGAACAGCGCTCTCTTGGGACTAATGTACATCAAAAGACATGAGATCTGATGAGGAGTCCGTATTTTGTGGATTTAAAAAACACTTGGACATGTCTTTCATCGGTGGGGAAGCCGCGGGTGAAAATACTAGCGTTTTTCGTGTCCTCGGTGAAATATATCCGTTCTTTGCTCTGAACAAGAACATTTTTCTTTTTAACTTAATGCCCAAACATGTTGGCTGGTTAAAGTGTATACGAGGCTGAAATAGCAGGTACCATATGGATACTCGAGAAAACACTTTACGAAAGATCAATGTACCCTGGTGAGTCTCTCGAGTCGTACGTTGTGGACATCGAGACCAAATGTCGTCGTTTATAAACATCAGAACGAGATGGTGACAGCTCTAATTCATGGATTATCGGCTTCCATACGGCTGTGTTCTGCAACAAAACGTTCAAACATGCAATGATGCCGTATGTTCTGCACGCTTGTCACTGTCGCAGGAATTATTGGTCATCTTCCAACTGAACACGTGCCGCGCAACGACAAGTAAATTATTGGTCGAGTGTGTCCGGAAAAAGCAACAACAAGAACGAATTGCAGACTAGTACATTCGGTGACGACCCTAAAGGTAGCGAGAGTTCGGCAGCGATTCGAGTGACGTCTTCTGGAAGTACCTCCTGCCAACTGTGTGGTGAAAAGGTACATAAGGCGAGTCAGTGTCGTAAATATCGCGTGCAAAAAGTGACGTGTTATTATTGTGAATCATCGTAAGTGAAACGTTGGCCGTCCACGACCGTCAAGCCATGATAGATACATGGTCTGATACCAGTGTTTTAAATTCTGTCAATTTAGCAAGGTGTAATACAGTCTCTGAAGAGCTTACGTTCTCTAAGTCAGATAAACAATCTGCATTAGCAGCTAACAATTAAAGAGTACAGTTTACCAGTGTAATGTATCGTAAAATTTCTCTGGGTCAAAATACATTCCACACAGAGTTGGACATTGTTCCAAACTTGCAGCCTGAGATTATCTTGTGTTTAGATTTTCTAAATCAGAATCACGTAGTCATAGAACACTGGAGAAGATACGCAGATCGTTCCATTGGCGCAATCTGAATGCAGGGGCAATTCAAGTCAAGTCCTGTGAAATCTGTTACCTAAAGAACAAGGGAGCCAGCAACTCCAACGACAGTGGCTACTCAACAATCTGAGAAGGTTAGTAGGGACATTTTAGGGTCATTGTCTTAGTGTTAACCATCTGAAAATAAACAGGTGTTAGTATTCGTCCGTTACCTCACTAAATATGTGGAACCGGTTCAACCCAGACGCCTTAAAGCAGCAGCTGTAGTTAATGCACTTTGTCGGCAAAGGAATATGTAACACACGTTTTTAGAGGCTTTCTAAGTTGAAAGGAAACTTACCAATTAAATAAACAAAGGAACACAAAAAATTTATGAAATTAAAATCCTCAGAAAAACTCATACGTGCCAAATTTTAATGTAGGATACTTTGTCTATTCATATAAACCAGTAATGACAATGTAAGAAATTTCTTAAGCCGTGGTTTGGACCTTTTTACGTAACTCAGAAACTCTCACAAATTAATATTTGTCTTCTCCGCAAATATGACGAAAAACTAGTCACAAATCGTGTATACTTAAACACGGATATGCTAGGGCATTGATCCCTCTCCATCTTCAGATGAGCTTTCTATTGAACTAGCAATATTAGCAGACGACGAAATTCCCCAAGACCTGACTAATAACAAAACCCCACAATCCCATACCCCAAAACAAAACTGATAAATTAGAAATGTTAGCTCAGGTAATGAATTGAAACAAATGTCTCAGAAAAAGATATGGCGATGGAACCTTGTAATATAGGGTTAAATAGTTAGGCTTTTATCCCTAACACGACCCCTGGGTAAACTTTACAGACCTCACCCCAGAATGTTAAACGTATGCAAATAAAATTCACGAAAATATTACCACATGCCAGCGTAGTAAATAAAAGTAAACTAAAAATGTTTCTCTTTCATTATCAAAACATTTCAGAATAAAGAATGTTTGTACTGTTAGCTGAGAAACAGTTTCGTTTCATATTTATTTAGTGGCGGTATAATCCTTAATATTTCCTATGTTCTTCTTTCTTCACTGCATTATATTGACGTACGTACATTTTCTAATACACGTGTTCTTAATATGTAATTGTTACGACCCTGTAGTTAAATTACATATGTGTTAAATTTAAATTCTTCTAATTCTTTGTTTCATTTTTATTTTATTTTTACATCATTAAATGTAATTATTATTATTATGATGATTATATTTGCATGGGTCTAATAGTTTGTTAGAAACTTCGTATTTATTTAAAACGTAAATGTGACTCGTGTAAGCACGATTTTTGCATGACGGGTTTTGCGTAGCAAGTAAACATTCAGCAGTAGGTATGTAAATGACTGGCTAATGCTTGTTCAGGTTTTCGTAATGTCCAGATGGATTGCGAAATCACACGTGTCTCCGTACGTGTGTACATGTAATGACGCATTAGCTTGTTTTAAATGCTCAGTTACCTGTAAAAAATGTTTTAGTCGTAGTCATAGTCGTAGTCAGTCATAGTTGAGAGTCACATCATAACATCTTGTAGAGTTTCTAATACCTTAAGGAAAAGGTATTTCTGTGCTGGAAAGAGGTGTTTGTTCATTCGTACGTATTAGGAACAACATGTGTGTTGTTAGTGGTGGTAGCTGTATTTCATCTACTTCTAAATAATTATTTTCCCTGGAGAACAACACTACTGGCTTTGGACAAAGACATTTGATGAAATTATTTCTAAATCGGAACAGAACAATACAAATTGTGCTTTACAGTGAAAATTCTGGACATTTTGTGTTAGCCTTCGTCTGACGTCATCATCCGCCATCTTGGAACGGAAATGAGATTCAGACTATATCAAATTAGAACTGTTTATTCACAGGACTTATGTTTTCACAATTTTAGGTCATATTTTTGGATCTTCTTCGTAAATCGTAAGTCTTGTTTCATCTATTTACCTTTTTACCGTGTTTTCTAGGGAAATAAATTCCTTTTGTTAAAATTTACAAAGCTTGTTGTAGTCACTCTTTCTTTGTGTTACTCTGAACGAGCCGATACGTAACAGTAATACAGTCACTGGCCAGAGATCATACAGTTTTAAGGGTAATGGCAATACTGTTGGAGAATCGATATTATCCTAATAAATCAATTTGTTGTATTGTATAGTTTTTATGTGTTATCGCTTATGTATGGATATTGTTTTAATAATAAGATGTTATGACTGATATTATTCCAATAATTTTGAAGACACCGAAATAGTACCTGCATGTTATCAACGACAGTTTGTACATCGTGTAGGCAATGAACTGTATCTGTTTCTGTCGATAAAAACAATATTGGTAATATTAGTATATTATACAGGTTTGAGCTGTGTAAATTGTTTTAATAGATTTAGTATAGTTATAGATACTTTCCATCATATTTCTGTTTCATTTCTTTTCCTTTTTTAAGATTTTTAACATCTTTTCAGTCATCACATTGTGTTAGGTATCTAGGTCAGTAAGAAGATGAGACCAACAATTGAAGTAAAATGAAGAACTAATTGTGTTTCCCTACAATACAAAGTGAAACTTCAAGACATACTTACAATATTGTTAATTAGATTCCAAATAATCTTAAATGTCTTATCACAAGCCCCAAAATATAGAATGTTCCGAATGTATTCGAACTGTATTGAATGTCCTGATATAATGCGATGATGCAGTCCGGAATGTCTGTGAATGGGTTCATAAAAATACAAAGTAATGTATTAGTCTGAAAGTCAATGAGCACTTTAGTAATTCCAATGAATATTTTAAAAAATAATTCCTCTCGAATTATATCTGATGTCAACATCACAACTGCAAACTCTGATCATGGATTCCCACAGAACAGGAATGAATTATTTGTTTATGAGATCCCTATGTTCACTTGGCGTAGGTGTGAATCGTTGCAACGGAAAATTATTGTCTAATTGTAAACAAGACTGGGTCTGCAGTGTTCCGTCCTCACATTCTATGCAAACATTCTATTTGCAACCTACAATCATGGACAAATATTAAGCATACAATATAAAATAAATATGCAGAATACTTGTATCCCTTTCCCGTTATCCTGAGTGATCTATGTAATGTGGTCGAGGGTGTGTTACGGTTAGCCTGTAGTGTTAATGGAATGCATTCCATTGGTAATGTTAATGTCTCATTCATGTGTCAAAGGTGTTGAAATCAGAGCCTTGTACCAGATAATTAATATCAGACAGCTTGTGAGAAAGTGTCCTTGTTGGTTCGGTGCTTAACGGCATATCAACTACTGAAATATTATACTGTACTGAAGCAATTGGAGTAAAGTATCAGTAACAGAACCAACACTCCTCTGATCACATGTCTGGCACGATAATCAATAATCTACATTGGCTTCTACGAAAAATATTTTAATCGTAAGGAAATTAAAAGTTCAACGGAGTTAATAAATTTGAAGCAATTGACTTTTTGGAACTCTCAATTTGCAGGTACAACTCAAACGACTCTGGAGGTATTAACAGTAAGTCTAAAAAAGAGAAAAAAAATGATGTCAATATTACGTTCAAGGACCAAAGCAGATAAAAAGTAGGACTACTCTTGAAAATTGAGAAAGATACACGATTACTGTGGATGATGGTTTGGACATAGAAGTCGAGTATAAGAGGTACTGGAGAAAGAGAGAGATAGAGAGATAGAGAGGGGGGGGGGAAGGAAAAGACAAAAGGGGCAAACTGTTGCGAAGCTTTAGCTATAATCGTAAAGTTGTATGATTTCTTCATTGAATTGTTAATCTCTGTCTCTTGGTATCGGTAAACAAGTACATGTGTGTTTGATGTTAGAGCTATTCATAACACCCGAGCGGCTGTTAAAATAATGACTTATTTTGTTATTTCTTATTAATTCACATTATATAAAAAATTATTCTCCTTTTTTAAATTTTCGATCTGTTTGTTTTGATTCCACTCTTTCAGGTTAGAATAGTTTTCAGTGTTTTTCGTATGGCTGCTTTGGTACTAATCCGAGAACGTGACATAACCGTCTTAATGCCAACCCATCAGTTACTGTCTTCATTTATATCATTTCTTCCAGTTACTACCTTTTGTCCCACTCTGTCTTCCCATCTCATCATATTTCATCGAAAAGCACAAAAAACCCGAAATATTTAAAACCTTGCCTTTCATTTTTGGACATATACAGATATAACTTTTTATAGGTGAAATTATCCTCGGTGCTTTTCATATAAGTTAATACAACTGGTATCAAATAAAAACGGTTTCTAGTGCTGACAAGATTAGTCAGGTTGGAATTTTAACGATCTGAAGACATTCCGAAATGAATAACTGGTAACTCGTTTGTATTCGTTCCCATATTTCGCCAAAATATCAGGTTTCACCAAGGCTGACAGGTTGCCCAATCCGCGCCCGAGTGGTTGCAAACTCTTGCTCTTGAAGTACTACGTTAGGATGCCAAATCTGATAAAAATCGGGTCACAATTACCTCGCGATTCCGCCAAAACGGCTGGTTTCACCTAGTTTAAAGGAAGATGAAGTGCAATTTAGTGAGTTTAAGAGGCTGCTTATTCAAAGCAGTAGCGGTTGCAAACTCTTGCTTTTGAGATACTATGCGTGCATGCCAAATCTGATAACCATTGAGCCTCATTAACCTCGCGATTCCGCCAAAATGGCAGGTTTCACCGAGTCCAAAACGTTTCCTATTTCAAGCCCGAGTGTTTGCAAACACTTGGTCTTGAGGTCCTATGTAACGTCATATAAAATGACCTGGAAACAAAAGCAGTCGTTACAATTTATCGATGTAAAAAAAATTCCAGTTCATTATCACGTTACTGATTACATTCAATCAATTTGCAGAAAACTCGATCAATTCATAAAAGTTGGAATTATTATAGCATAATGACGTCGTTATATGTACTATCACCATCTGCACTACCTAGCTATAACGAAAGACGTCATAATACTGACGCTATAATCAATTGATGATGTCAGCTAGAATTGCATGATAAACACGAATTGGCAGCAGCTGACACTTAAGCAAAGAATTCAATACTTACCATCAAAACAATTGATGGGGTAGTTGCACAGCACTCCTCCATCTGCATAAAAATCGCGCTGTCCACATGCATCCATATATGTGGCTTGGAACAGACCGGTCAACGTATTCGTCAAGGGAGTTTACTCGTATAGGACTACTCTTAGGTTGTAGGGGATAGTTTCGCAAATAGGCCCCTGTTAAATTTCTTAACTTAAGACTATGGTGTGACTTTTTCAGCTGCTATTGTTTTGTAATTAACGATATGGATATATATGTGAACTAGGTGTTTCGGGCTTGTGGTGTTCTTCAAACTGATGCGAGGCATGTACATCTCCCATGGTTACTTCACAGTATGTAGATAGGGTAATATCATTAGTAGGCTAGGAAGAAGAGCTAGCTTCTCATAGCAGCACACATTTGGGTTCAGGGCAAGTAGAATATCTCAAAAATGGCTTGGATGGCAAATATTTTGAATTGCATCAAACTGTTTATTACCCAATGTTTTGCAGTATTATCACCTAGGAAAAGGCCATGTGTTTGCACCGTGAACATCATCACATGGTGTCAACAATGATTTTCTGACGTGAAAAAATGCCGGTATAAATTTCTGGTTGGGGTCCATAAATCTCTTTTTCTATGTACTGCCATTGACTTCTCTGGTCAAGTGAATAATATTCTTATGCTTTGTTTTAATATAGCTATCCAAAAATATGGATCTTCTGGACCTTACTTGTGCATTTTATTTTTTTTATAATATTTTATACTAGGCAGGTGAATGCGGAATTCAATTTGGGCATAAAAATTTGTCTCTTGCACTCTTAGCATTCCGCAAAAAGACCGCATGACCACAAGGGCACTGTCAGCATTGAAGGAAGAACAATCACCAACCTTCGCTTCTCAGATGATATTGATGGTTTAGCAAGAGATGATAAAGAACTGCCTGACATGGTAGAGCGCCTCGACACAACCTCCACAGCACACGGTATGGAGATTAGAGCCTAAAACACCAAACTGATGACAAACAGCACCAATGGCATCGGTGCAGAAATAAAGGACAGTGGACAGAAACTGGAAAGAATCACAAGCTTCATGTACTTGGGTTCAATTATCACAGATGAGGGGTCCAAACCAGAACTACTTTGCAGGATTGTCCAGACAAAAGCAACAATAACAAGGTTGAGACCAATATGGAAAGATACCAACATTGCTTTTGGTTCCAAAATAAGGCTGATGCGCTCGATTGTCATATCCGTCTTTCTGTATGCTTGTGAAACATGGACGCTCACATCAGATCTACAAAGAAGGATTCAAGCCTTCGAAATGAGATGTTACCGCAAGATCTTGGGCATCTCATACATCTCAACCATGAAGTCCACAACCGGATCCAACGAGCCATCGGATCCTATGAAGACCTCTTGACCACTGTAAAAAAGCACAAACTGAAGTGGTACAGTCATGTCTCAAGATCATCTGGACTGGCAAAAACAATCTTGCAAGGCACAGTGCTAGGGTGCAGAAGAAGAGGCAGACAGAAAAAGAGGTAGGAAGACAACATTATGGAGTGGACAGGCATGGGATTTGGAGATTCCCAAAGGGCAGTAGAGAACAGAGAAAGAAGGAGAGAATTACACACATTGTCTATGAACTTAATAGTCTCTTATTCCCGCCTCCCCTTCACGGAAAAAATGAAATTCGCATTGCTCATAACGTCTACTCTTTCTGACACTTAATCAAGATGCATTATACAAACTTCCTAAATTTTAATTGTCTTGTAAATTCTATTTCTATTTTAGACGAATCGTTTCTAATACATTTAGAAAAAGTTGTCATTTAGATTTAATAAAAGAAGTTATATTTAGAAGACTTAAAATTTTTGTTTGTATGAAGTTAAATTTCATTACCGTTTCATGCTACATACTTTTGAAAGATTTTCCTTTATGGTACATTGTGATAATTTCCATATGATTTTCGTCTAAGCTTAATAGCATTTCTTCATGTATTTTAAAACTTGGAATTATTTATTTCATCAGTTGAAATATTTATAGTTTTTTTCTTCTATTTTATGATTTGGAATTACTAATTAGAGCCTATTTTAACACTATATATATATATATATATATATATATATATATATATATATATATATATAACGAGAGAGAGAGAGAGTCGAATAAGTTGAAGAGAACATATTCTTGCGAACGAGTTAGTTACCTAATATTTGTTAACCAAGCAGTCAACATATATATTACTCAAGCAAGCTAGAAAAAAGTTTCACTGTAGCAGGTCTTTTGGTGGTCACGTTGATAATCATTTCTCACCCATGCGACAGAGGAATCTAGCTGTTTTGCTAACCTTACTTTTCTTATCTCAGTCTGGTTGTCTCGGACAGGTCATCTCGGTGTCCACGCGCTTGGAACTACTTTTAAAAAAGAAATAAACCTTTGTTGTCTTCTGCTATGCCTGACGCAGTTGTTCTACATCAAACAACAACAACAACAACAACAACAAAGAAACAAATATATAACAAAACAACATAGTAACTTAAGGACTCTCCACCATACAAAACATTTCGAGAGAGACAGACACATACACGCACACGATGTTGAGCTTTTTGGTATTATGATAGTTCGTTCCACACAGCATAGTCCGTTTTATCCTATCTGCAAGCCTGACTCAGTACATTTTCAGGTCAGCGTCAGTAAATGTAGCTAAAGCTACCTAACTAGTTTTAAATACTTCATGTGAAACGAATTATATACTGTTAGCTACATTTAATGACGCTGACCTGAAAATTGACTGTGCTACAAATAGGATAAAATTCTCAATGCTGTGTTAAATGAACTATGACAGAAAGCACTGATCTGTGCACATAACCTATAGACCTAAACACTTCATAGTCTTCCAACGCTCTTAACAACTACAGAAAACTTAGTAACAGCCAGAAATGCGTTATGTCGAACATGCTTTATTCTATTTTTGCTAAGCATGTCCATTGCGCCCAGTTGAATCAAAAATATACCTACAATATTTAATGACAAATAATGCACTTAACCAGACAGAAGGAATCATTTATCCGTCAACACATTAATCCATAAGCAAATTTCACTGTAACACTTGCCATATTTCCAAGACAGAAAAATAAATTTTCAAAGAATCAGTGAACTTGAAAGTTTAGCACATGGTTATCGGCTGGGGTCCGTATTTGGAGGGTCTTTTATACACGGAGGTACTTTTACAATCAATATTAATTACAACACAAGTATGTCACAAACAGTTTCACCTCCTCTAAAGAAAAGGAGAATTATATATGATAGTGACACGGATCTCTAATTACCCGTGAATAACCCATACACGGACACTCGTGCTACATGTATTTACACT
This sequence comes from Megalonaias nervosa, assembly GCA_016617855.1. Classification (NCBI taxonomy): domain Eukaryota; kingdom Metazoa; phylum Mollusca; class Bivalvia; order Unionida; family Unionidae; genus Megalonaias; species Megalonaias nervosa. The sequence goes on along the minus strand of JAECUM010040011.1, from coordinate 21,124 downwards.
ACAACAGAGCTGTGGGCCGAGTACAGTTTCATTATGTACAATATAATTTTCTAAATTGGAACTAATGAAAATGAAACATTTTCTTGTAATAAATATTAACTATTTATTGTTAATTTCATATAACATCCATATATTAAATGTGATAATACCTAAAAACTATGCAACGTTTAATGTTATTTTGTTTTGACTGGCGCATAAAAACTGTGTACTTCGGATGACACGTCACGCCACAGTCCTCATTAACATCTTTTTATTAATGCACCGCATGTTAACATTGGCGCGTGAACTATATTGCACAAGGGAGGATATCTTTTTTACTCTAAAGGATAATATTGGGTGAGAAAAATAATCTACGTTGGGGTTTGGACCGAGACAAGGAAATCCCAGTCGCGGGGTTACATTATGTCTCCCCACACTCCTTGACTGGGATTTCCTTGTCTCGGTCCAAACCCCAACATAGATTCTATACATCCATCGTTGACATGCAAGCATATCCAACATTTAGCAATGGATACAAATATAGTTTGACAGTGATAGATATCTTTTGAAAATGTGTCTAGGCTAAGAAAGTGAAAATAGAAAAAAGGACATTAACGACACTTTTGTGAAAGTCTTTATTGAGCGATAAACCCGAAAAGTACATTTCAACGATGGAAACGAAGTAAAACGTTAAGAAATTACTGGAGAAGAAAATGATTAATACGTTTCCACTATTCAGACAAAAAGGAGTCAACAGTAATCAAACTTTTAAGATAAGAATGAGGAAATATTTAACTAAAACTTCACCAATAAGGTGGGGTCGATATGTTATCTAACCTTAATGATGCATTTAATAATTCATATCACAGAACAATAGATATTCCGCTAGTAGTTATAGGGGGCTGTTTAGATACAATGGAAATCCCAGTCAAAACGGTCGTGGGGCTGTTTAGGAACAATGGGAATTTAACATGGACAAATCTCCTCGGATTGTTAGAGACAATCGAAATTTAACATGGGAATATTGGACCTATATAGGGACAAGGGAAAGTTGGGTTTGTATAGGGACAATAAGAATGATGACGTCACGTTACTGGACATTGGCAACAATGTTGCAAGAGGCTGACGTGGCGGGGCGGGTAGTTCAGCTAGTTCAGAGGTGAAACTATACGAATAATAACGCTTAGCGGGACGTGTAAGCCCAGCTGGTTCAGCGGTGAATCTATACGAATAATAACGCTTGGCGGGGCGGGACATATAACTTGATGTAACGTTTGGCTGGGCGGGTAAGTCCAGCTAGTTCAGCGGTGAAACTATACGAATAGATTTAAAGATTTCATAGTCATGCAGAGAGATCCTGCTAAACAAGGAATAAAATATAAGTATATTACCCGATAGACATAGATATAGACAAAGAAACAAAGACACAAACATAACACAAACACAAACACCAAACAAATACATACACACAAATATGGCAAAGAGAGTAAATCATTCCGAGGCAATGAAGTGGCCCTGAAAAGGGCCTTTGGGTTTCTTCTTTCTCTTCTAAGTTCTTCTTTTCCTCCACCAACTTCTTATTTTCTCTCCTACATTCTTCTTTCTCTTCTCCTCTTTCTCCTTCTCCTCATCCTCCTCTTTTTCTTCTTCTGATTCTCTTCTTCTTTTTCTATGTTTTCATTCCAAGCTCTCATTCTTTATTATCCAGCTCGTCCAGAATACGCCGGGCATACTCCAGGTGCATTTGGAGTTCCAACAATTTGGAAATTCTGTTACTCATTTTTTATGTTGACTAGTCAACGTTGGGTAGCCAGACTTACTTAATTTAAATTATAGAGACGTGCGCACATAAGTGCATGTGCCTCTTGTTTATGCCTGCACCGCAGGCTGCTAATTTATCCTGGGGGAAGGAATTAGAGCCTCATCCCCCAGGAGTTAACGCTCTCAAAGAGAACTGCTAAGTTAGCCTAAAGAGTGTTTCTAGGACGTGGGGCAACTAAGTCCCAAACGACCTACACTAGCTGGTGAATGGACTTGAATACTGAAGGGTAAAGTGCAAAACTTTTAACCTCATCAGCAAGCTCCTCAGTATAAGAGGAGACTCGTTGGCACGCAGGTATGACCGGACTATCTTTCTTCATCCACGTATGGGTCTCCAGTCCTCCCATGTAGTATGTTATATCATGCACCCACATGCCACTCCGTCACAGCACCAGCTAGGGGCTATTGCTTGAGTGGGAATGGACCCAGCACGCACTCAAGTATGAATGGAGTTCCAGTCTACAGAGGTACCAGGTGTCAACCAAAGCAGTATGAGACGTCAGTCGCGATTGGTCGGCAACAATGACATCTCAGCGAGTCACCTGGTGTATGGAAGGGTGGAAATCGTTCCACATCTCCGTCCATGTACAGAAGGCCGAGTGAGAAAGAGGAGGAAAAGTATCTCGGCCATCGGTGTGATGGGAAGCAATGGATGTCGTGTACGTCCCAAAACGCCCGTCCGTTCTTATTTCAAATTCAGTCCAGTTATACTAAAGGACGTACAAATAACCCAATAATGTGTAAGCCACCTGTGCAATTGACCAAATAGTATGAGTTTTTAAATTTCGAATTTATTTCATTCAAGTTGGAATTTAGTTTACATAGTGTACATAAATTTTTCTGAAATGTGCCAATCAGCTAAGTCAGAATGACTACTATATTTTTGTATCACGCAAATATTAGACAAGTAGAAATTTAGATGGTGGATTCTAAAAGATCAAATCTGTACTACAACAGAGAGATATAGTCTAAAAGGTTTTCAAGCCAAAATGAAAACCTATAATATTCACCCGGCAAAATTGACAGGTTACTCGGCTCTTTCCAACCGAGTTCGGGGACGTCAAGGCATTCCGGGTTAGGACTTCACTGCTCCACATGCTGGCTGAATTCCCTCCTTGGACACCACCTAAAGCCTCAGAGGAAGGCCGCCACTCCTGGTCAGTCATGTTGAGTTTTCGGTTACAGTGTTAATACTGTACTAATTTCAGCCTCTTGCAGTGTTGATGTTTCAATGCCGTTGGGTGGGTAGGTGAGCCTTTTGTCCGGTGGGTGGGTAGCTGGGTCTCTGCGGCATGCTGCACATACAGGGACCACGCTTCTTTTTCTTCTATTTTGTTGATAGTCGTGGTCCATGTGCAGTACGTTGTTCCTGCTCCCTTCTCCCTCCACTAGGCAGCACTGGTTCAGCACTGCTCCCTCCACGTGGTCTTCCCATACGACATGCAAGACTGCCGCTTCGGTTGTTTCTCCCTTGACGTCCACTGGGCGAATGAAATGAAAGAAAAATGGCCAGACTGACGAACGCTACACTTTATATATGTTTGAGGCGCGGATGTAAAGGAAAACACCCCCTTACAACAAAACTCACAATACCAATACCATAATAAAAAAACATGGAACACGCGGACCTGAAAGAAACACTCACGTTGACTTTTTTCACCTATAGACAAACATACACTATCTGACAAGCCAGAGAAACGAAATGTTTATAGACACACTTCCATTTTTTAACTAAGAAACACACACAATTATATGATTGGCAATTTGACTAGTATCTCATTTCTAGATGGTTGGGGGTAGCCCTGAAATGGGATGTTGTGTTGACGGAGTTGTGGCAATCTTTATCGGCTTTCCTACATGATAGGGTCTGTGTCTTCGGAAGGAGAAGGAGAACTCTTTCGTGTCTACACGGCAGTCCACAAAGCCTCTGTCTGGCTCCTGCTGCTGTTGCTGTTCTCTCTGCTGTTTCTGAAGTCTGTACTTCTCCGTCCATTCTTTTTGCTCCTTCTTGATTTTATCTCTGAAGACCTCTTCTGTCAGGTCTTTAACCACTTTTAACATCCTGACATTCTCTATCTCATCAGGCTTGGCTATCAGGTTTTGCCTGACACGATGTAAATTCACATAGGCTTCATTCAGCTTAGCTAGTCTTGAAGGCGTCTTCACAGGTGAACGAGTCAACCACGGATGATCAGACTGCAGGCCGCCCCGATTTATATGGCTCAAACACGGACGCGATAGAAAACATCCCTACTGGTTTTTAGTGTCGGAAAGCTATGATAGCTGATTTCATGGTGAAGGATAGAGAGAAGTCAAAGAGCATGTATAGTCACAGTTTTTTTTTTTTGAAAACAAACGAGACATTTTTTTCAAAACACACCATTTTTTTATTTAACTCACAAACAACTAACAACTAACAAAACAACAATTTTTCAAACAAACTATTTCTGACAGGGTTGACAACGTTGTGAAATCATGCTAGACTTCCACTGATGGAAGTCATTGGGTCATTGATGTACACTACGTTTCCTAGCTAAAGACGAAAGATAGCCATAACGGTCACAAAGCCATCGATCTACTTTGTCATCGTTTCTAGAACAGTCACGATCAAAATAAGTCACTAAATGTTCTAAGGGATATCCAAGACTGCGTTGATGAAGAAAATACACACAATATTGTCCACACACCATAGAATCTGTGCCTTGTAATTTTACGTTATTGACTCTTGTCGTCTGGACACTTCTTCTCATGAAGTCGATGATGTCGTCTTCCAAAGGTGGTAATCCATACGAATCAAAATACTCCACACAACCATCTTTTAGGGAAGTAGGCGGCTACCCAGTGGGGTCCTGGGAGATGAGATGACTCTTCCGTGTTGATGACATAAGCTTAGGTTTGCGATGAGGAAGTTCATTTTTAGCGCACGCGACAGGATTCCATGAAGCAGTGTACTAACTGTTGTTCAAAAGGTAATAAAGTGTGTGGCTAAACGAACAATCCTGTGAAGTAGGTAGGTGGTCACTTTAAAATCTCGATCCTCTCCAGACTGCAAGGCTTTTTTCAATACCCCGATGTTCACCACTTGACTGGTGGGCTAATTGAGAGTCAATCCTTTCACTTTACACTCCGTGTGCGCTTCTTGTTGGTCACGGTATTCTTAACCGTAAGTTTTGTGACCGCCACTAGCAAAACTTAGAATCTTGTCGCTGGGGTGCTCGTCCGTCCAGGCTCCTAAACGGTCTCCTTCGATGACAGGGTGAGGTTGACCCAGGCGACCAATGTAGATGCAACTGTCCGTGTCAAACTATAGCACACGATCTCCTAACAGTTCTAAAGCTTCGTACAATTTTAAGCGAGCATGGGATGTCACGTAGGCCGCAATGATGACATTTCCAAATTCGTCGGCTTCTACACAGTCCAGTTCTTCTTCGTAATTGTCTAAGATCAAGTCCTCACGAACGACGTCCACGTGTTTCATGGCTTTAGTTTTGTCGTAAATCATCTGGAAGTAGCGGGATGGATCGGACAATTACTCCGTCTTGGGTAAACACGGTGGTTGTGTCATTTTTCCCCACAAGCAATTCAACATCACTTTGGCAAACGATCGCCTTCCTTCGTTTTTCTCCACGTAGTCTAAAGTGATGCCCTCCTGGTCAAAGTATTTCTCTTTGAATTTCTTTTGGTCTTCGAGAGTCTGGTACCAGGAAGGATAGCCACTAGCCTCTTGCTTCAGTTTCAAAAAAGCATCCACGTAGTCTGTGAAAATGCCTTTCTGAGTTTGGTCGCTCTTGTGGTATTTTTCTGTCTTGGGAAAGTGGTACATTTCGTACACTTCTAATAGATGGTATCCCAGGTCTTGAGCTGTAAACGAATCCACGTTCCTGTCAAGCCACGTTCTTCCAGAGTGTGCTGACAAGGTTGGTCTTGGTTGCATGTTTCGGCACAAGTACGGCACATCGGTTTCCTTGGCAATGGTGAGGTAAAACGGGATTGTACAAGTCTGTGGGAGGCAAGACTTTGCATTTAATCAATCCTTCGTATTGTCGAATGTTGTCCAGATCGATGTGTTCCGTCAGCAATTGCGGGTGCCTTGCGGAAAAGTGACGATATTTGCAAACGTAAGGATACAGCGAACACACGTCCAAGTATTTGATTTCTTCTCCTTTCTCCTCGTTGGCTTGGTACAGCAAACAGGTGGCATTCGTCCGTCCTCCGTACAAACTGTTCCGCGTGTTCAATGGATCCACCAACTTGTAACTTTTCACGATGCGTTTCAACTCGGGATCGGTTTTCAAACGGTGATCGTACTCGAGCTCCCACATTTCCACCACTTGGTATCCTTGCTGTTCTAACTTCAAGCGCTGCTGACAAGTGGCCTGGTACAAATCTTCCATGGTACGTTGTTAAAACTGATTTTTAGTGTCACGTTGAGGGTAATAGATGGGAAATCCGCGAAATAAGCACCCGTTAAACTCGTACACGATCTTGAAGTTTGTAAGCCGCAGCCATCCACTGAATACCTTCCGACGGTCTTTTCGCCACCTTCATTGCGCGAGTGATGGATCCATTTGTCTTCCTTGTCGCACAAGTAATGTAACTAGCGTAGGGCTTTGATCGAGTACTGACGTTTGACAAAGTTTGTCGTTTGAGAGTTTATGACAGCTAGTGTGTTTTCAGGCATGAATCATTGGCTGTATACTAAGGAACACGCTTTGGTAATGGTGCAGGCTTTTTTCAAAGGATAGATCCCTCCGTGCTCCATGAACAGTTCTCGAAATTTTCCACAGCAACGCCGTAAAATGTCCACGTCGGATCGACAATACTTTAACATTTCTTCGTGAAAGTCGAAGGGATCCGAGGAGTGAGAGTGGTATCAAGTGTAGAAAGCTTCTCGTTGTTCGGTGCGCATGTTGTCGGAGTCGTAGTAGTGATCATCAGGCAAATGGGGTAGAACGGCATGTTGATTGGCTTCGGTATTGAAAAAGTGCGGGAAATAGTCTTTGGCCATTTCTGACATTCTAAACGTTTTAGGCATTCGGCTCAAAGGCATGGACAAGTAAAACATCGAATCTTTAAACTGCACTTGACCCACTTGCATGGAAATGATTTTGGCTCCGTTCAAAGTTACTTTAGGACTTTCGGTACTTTGTTCCGTATAGTACATGAGAAGAAATTGCCCATCGTATCCCGAGAAATTGTGAGCCATCACCGTGGCATAGCGATGGCAGTCTCCGTAATGTTCAATGTACTCTTGACTCCACGTCTCGTCGATGGGGTCTAAGATCCATTGGGCGAAATCGGCCAACGTGTTAGACCCACGAAAGATTTTTTCACGTCCTCCAGGAATCTTGCTGCCGTGAGGGCAATGACTAAATATAGGCTTTCTTGGATGCACTTCTCGCACGCTCGGTGAGCCATGCAGAAATTTTGAATGTGAATGGCGGTCTCTTGCATGCATCCGAAATCGAAAAAGATGAAATTGCCTTGCTTCTGGTCTGCTTCCTCATCATGTTTGGAATGGTATTTTTGAATGTAGCATTGGTGTTCCAAATCCACGATTTGGCGACAAATGTGACATTGTTTCTTTCCTAAATATACGTGGGCATTGGCACTGTTGGTACGTAAGCCTTGTCCACAAGTAGGGCACAATCTCAGGAGCTGACAAGCACTTTTCTGCTGTGAACCTTACGTCTTCAGATGTTGTTTGTAACAGGTAGGGCTGACAAAAGTTCGCTGACAAGCTGAGCAATGCACTCGTTCATGTCCTTCGTCAAGACAGGGTTTAGAGGCCAAACATCATTCACATTCTGATCCACAATGTTTGTATTGCTCTCGAATGTAATAGCCATAGTCACATTGCTCACAGTAATAGCTGTATCCCAAGAATGGGGCGATACTGGTGATGGTATCGAAATGATCATCGTGATGATAGACGCAAATGTATTTTCCGTCTTCAAAATTTTTACCTCGACACAACAGAGGTCCACGCACTTCATGAGGGTGCACTTTCAAGGTTTAGCGCGGAGCGAAGACGTCTTGCAGTTTTTGCATTTCAGGAATGCCACAGGGTGTGTCTTTAGATAGGGCAGCTTGCTGTAACAGGAGTTCTGCTTCTCTTTGTTGTTTGGCTCGGTCAGATTTTCGAATGTTCTCCCAGGCTCTTTTCCATTCTGCCGTGTCGTTCTTGTCGGCATACGTTCGTCCTAACACGATGGCACGGGCTAAACACATCTTGTCTTGAGGCTGTTAATTCGGACGAGCGTCTTTTTGGTGCTGCGAAGGTCGTCTACCAATAACACCATTTTGCGTCCCATCCCTTTGGGAAGAGACACGTGGGTCATGAACAGTGTCGCTTTTCCACCGGTGATGTGAAACTTGTTGGATTGATGCACGTGTTGAATCTTGTCGATGACTTTGGAAGTTGTCAATTCTGCTGGGCTGCTAAACTCGATCCAAACAGGCGACTTCAAACTGTCGTGATAAATGGAAAGTCTCAAGCGATCGTCTTCTTTGGCTTCACATTGTCGTTTCAGTGTGGTTAACAAAGAATAACCGATGTGGTGATGAACTCTTCTGCATTCTTCAGCGGTACGTTGGCCTTGAAATCATTAAACTTCACCGTGTACGTGTAGGTCGTGATTCTAAATTTTCTAGAGGAGCGTTTATCCGTCTCTCGAATGTGGTAGTACTTTTCAGGGTTTACTGGTGATGGACTTTGGTTTGGTGTAGACTCTCTGGGCCTGGATTCTGGCTCGCTCACGTGATCTTCAAAATCGCTGGCATGGATTTGAGCCAAGACTTTAGCTACTGTGCGAGGCGATAGGTCACGTTTCTGTCTCTTACTTTCTTTTCCTTTCTCCCGAAATGACGCGATCGTCTCATCTTAAGTATAGAAAGTCAAATGACTACATTTTAAACGTCATGGTCCCATATATATTAATGTCAGGCCAGTGTCTTGCCTATATAAAGGGTCAGTGTCTTCGCTCCAAGTATTCATTTCACTCTCAATCCGACCAGAAAGATGGAAGACCCAACACAGATTGAACTTCTGATAATAATAATAATAATAATAATAATAATAATAATAACAATGCGTTATTTATAGAGGGTGACTCGTTAGTCGAGGACTATTTTCCCTTGAGGCCCTCGTAAGGAGAGTATAACAATGCACATTATATGAAGATGGCAATAATTACTGTTATTTTGACATGTTTAGTGTTAAAATACTAAATTCCATTATCTATTAGAAAGACATACATGCTTATGATATCTCTTCTTAAATACTCTAATATTTTCAGCAGATATTACATGTAGTGGAAGCTTGTTCCATAGAACTGTACCAGAGTACTGGAAGCTCTTTTTAAATTGCTCTGTTCTTGGTTTTGGTGTTAGAAGGTTTCCATGTAATATTGATCTCAACTGGTAGTGTGTTGAAAAAGGCCTGAATAAATCCTAAAGATACTCTGGTGCAGTTCCATGTAAGCATTTATATAAAAGAACCGCCTTGTGAAAATCTATCCTGTCATATATTGTGAACCATTTGAGTTCTGTAAACAATGCTTTTGAGGGATGATCAATAGTTGCATCTAAATTTACGCGTGCTGCTCGTTTCTGAAGTTTATAAATCCTGTCAAGCTGACATTTAACACAGTTTCCCCATAAATTTGAACAATAATCCATTGTTGGAAGAATATAATGCTTGTAGTATAGATTGCGCGTTTCCGTAGGTAAATATTTCTTGATTCTGCTGAGTAGGGCAATTTTGGATGACAGTATTTTACAAAGCTTATCAATATGGTCATTCCATAATAAATTATTATCTACGGACACTCCTACAAGCTTTTCATGTTTGACATTTCCTAACGGATGATTATTTATTGCAAGAGATAGTTCTGGCTTCCCTGACTTGTGTAGCTTTGGTGATGTCCCCAAAATCATACATATTTTGTTTTACCTTCATTAATTACCATTCTAATTTGTTGTGCCCAGTTTTGGACTCTAATAAGGTCTGAGTTTAATCTCATTTGGATAACTTCAGTATCAGAACTAGATGTATACAAGGTTGCATCGTCTGCAAACAAATCTGTATTTTTGGATTCATTATTTAGTGATAGATCAATGATATAGATAAGGAAGAGGAGAGGGCGTAAAACTGAGCCCTGAGGGACCCCTGAATGAATAGTGCGAGTTTGAGAGCTAATATTGCCAATGCTTACTCGTTGAGACCTTTGGTTTAGATATGATCTAAACCAGTTTAAAGAAGGATTGTCGAACCTGTAACATTTCAACTTTTGCAGCAGAATTTCATGATCAACAAGATCAAAGGCTTTCTTGAAGTCAAGGAAAACAATACCAGTCATATGTCTATTATCCATTTCCTTCAGGCAAAGATCAATTAGTTTGGTAAGTTCTGTTTGGCACGAGTGGTACTTTCTAAATCCTGATTACGCTTTATGAAATAGAAAGTATGTTTCAAAACATTTATAGACCTGAATGGCTACATGCTTTTCAATTGATTTTGACAATACAGGTAGAATTGATATTGGTCTGTAATTCCCTGGATCCTCCTTTTCTCCTTTCTTAAAGACAGAGGTAACCTTTGCACATTTCAGAGTTTCTGGAAAATTACCACTCATTATACTTAAGTTTATGATATGCGTTAATGACTTTGTTATTACTGGTGCATCAAGCTTAAGAATTCGTGGACCAATACCATTCAAACCAGAGGATTTATTAATATTCACCTTAATTAGCATATCAAAAACATCAGTTTCACTAACATTAGCTATTGAAAAATAATTATCATCAGGAATTTTAGTTCTTATAAATGATAGAAGAGCATCAAGTTCAATTGGGATGTTAGCCTGGTTCTGATTACTGTTACTGGAGATGCTTATGAACAAATTGTTGAACATTTCCACAATGTCTTGTATAGATGTTGCTATATCGTCATATTGCTTAAGTCTAGGGGGAAAACAACTGTTCTTGGGTGGGTTCAGCTCTTTTAGATGCTTCCACAATGTCTTGGTACTCTTACTTTCTTCAATAGCCTGCTTATAGTAGTACTCTTTTGCCTTATCTATCAGGTGCTTAGTTTTTTTTCCTCCACTTTCTATAGCTTTTCATGTCTTTTTTCTTGTGGAAATTATCTCTAAGGTGCCTAGCCTCATTGATCTCAGGGGTAATCCACTTGGGTGTAATTTGGTGTTAACCCTTTTAGTTTTAATTGGGGCATGCTTGTCTAAGGCTGCATTGAACATCTGATACCATTTTTCTAAGGCAGTGTTGACATCAGCTATATTGCAGACTGATTGGAAGGGTTTGCAAACTAAATCATTTAAGAACATTTCCTCATCAAACTGTTTAAAGTCCCTGTATTGTATTTCAATGTGTTGACCATTTATAGATGATTTCAGAACATGTCTAATTATACAGACTGGGTAGCGGTCATTCAGTGCGTACACTGGCACATTAATTACACTTATGTTTTCAGGTTTATTAGTATAGACATGTTTAATGATAGTAGCACTTTTATCTGTTACTTTAGTTGGGGTGTTAATTAATTGAATAAAGTTGTAAGTTTCAAAGTTACTTATCCATGTTAATGGTGGAGTTTTCATGTAGTCAATGTTAAAATCACCTAATATGATAGTTTCTAAATCTTCCTTTAGTAATGCTTTTTGAATTTGCACCTCAAATCTATTAATTAAATCAGCTGTGGAACAAGGAGGCCTGTAAACTGATTAGAGCTTTGCTAGATGTCATACGAAGGTGTTCTTTAGACAAGCCGACGGACTACTCCCCCTCCTTTCGAGATAAAAGTCAAGATACTTGCTATATCTGCCAGAAGAAAGGACACTGGTCTTCAGAGTGTCCAGACCGTCAAAAAAGCAAGACAGGTGTCAAAAGAGACAGATACCTGTTATCATTGTCAAGAGAAAGGACAGTAGTCTTCAGACTGCCCTAAGAAACAACAGGAGCAGGAGGAAGAGAGGGATTCAGAACAGGAAGAAGAAGAGGTACCCTCCAAAAAGGAAGAACCCAGACACGTTAAGAAAGAGAAGAAAAGAAGACGAGAAGAAATTGAGGAAGAAGAGGAGGAAAAACCTGTGCAAATGAAGAAATTCAAAAAAAGGAGAGAGTGAACAAAGACAAAGAAGAAGTTAATGAACTTTTAAAGTGTTGTGTTATGAATTGGATTGTACATTTGTTCCAGAATATACCAGAAAGAAAAACGTAAATGACTCTTGGTTTTGATTTTTTAGAATAAGGACCTACACTCACACACGTAGATCATGGGGAAAAAAGGGATTTTGAGTTTTAATTGATTTTGGCAAAATAAATACTATCTATTTTCGAAAGAAGTGGGTGGCCCTGAAAAGGACCGTTGGGTGTTTTTTTTTTTTTATATTTTTTTTTTATAAAAAAAACAAACTCAGGAACGAGAAGTAATCAGCTTTAACTGCCTTATCCCTTTGCCACGGCCACGGTCTACTTCTGGACCTGATCCTGTCGACGATTTGGTAGAAATAACTAGGGTAGGTATCTCAGGCGTAGTAGGTGTGTGGACTGGATTGGGCTGTTTGGCTTGGGAGGGTCTTTTTCTCTTGGGTCGTAATAAAGAAGTCTGATACATTTGTTTCAGACTCCTTAACTCTGCCAAAATGTCTAAGGGTAACGTCACCATTTGACTTTCACTGTTCTCCTTTTCTCCTAGATCTTGTTTCTTCTCTGCTTCTTCTTCTTCCTGTCGTTTCCTTCTTGCCTCTTCTCCTTCTCGCTGTTACTTCTGCTTCTTTCTGCTGTTGCAAAATTTTCTCTAATTCTTCTTTCTGTCTCTGTTTAAAATCCTCGATGTGTGGTAAAGAAAGAGAAAGTGGCGAAAGTGCTGGTACCGGAAAATATTCTTGCGAAGAACAGAGAAAATTCACTAAATCCCAATTAAAATCGGTCTCTTCTGGAAGTTGGCCCGTGTTTGCTTCGGTAGCCGCTGCTATGCCATCACTCCTCGTCACCACGGTCGGTGCACCCCAATTCATCGTCTTCTTAGTTTCCATCATGTTCTAACTCTGTCGCATTGATTCACTGCGTAGAGAGGCTAGCGCATTTATATAGGGAATGTGACGTCACAGGCAGCTCTCTTGGGATTGGAAGACAGACTCCGTACTGTGACTGAATTTTGTAACGCGTGTTAGAATTGGTGAAAAAACTCAATCCGTTTCGATCCGCTTTTCCACTATAAATAACCGCGGTTCACTTCATTCCCTTCACCTGTTCTCGTCACAAGATGTGGACTAACGTAGAATCGTCTACCCTATGATGTAAAATCATCATGCGCTATCACCCAGATGACTGATACAGCCCTTTGGAAACGAAGAATCTTTGTGGAGAGACAAGGCTGTTTGAAGAGAATCTTAATCTATGGTCCAGAGGTCAGACGAAGTTTGAGGAAGAGAAGAAGATCCGTGCGATGCCCTCTATGTTAACGGAATAGTGTTAACAAAAAACCAAAGGCCCTTTTCAGGGCCACTCCATTGCCTCGAAAAGATATATATTCTCTTTGCTTTATGTGTGTCTTTGTTTATTTATTTGTTTGTTTGTTTGTTTCTTTGTTTGTTTGTGTCCTTGTTTCTTTGTATATACCTATGTCTATCGAGTAATATAATTATATTTTATTCCTAGTTTGGAAGGATCTCTCAGCATGACTATGGAATCTTCCAATCTATTCATATAGTTTCACCGCTGAACTAGCTGGACTTACCCACCCAGCCAAGCGTTATATCAAGTTATATGTCCCGCCCACCAAACGTTATTATTCGTATAGTTTCACCGCTGAACAAGCTGAACTTACCCGCCCCGTCAACCGTTATAGCTTTCCCACCCGCCGTCAGTGTTTGGCCCGATTGAGGTCAGCTATATTGCTTGTTTCGTTCTCAATTCTCAATACACTGTTTCGAAATTTTCCGTTTTTACTATTTCTTGCATTGCTTCTGACTGTAGTTTCTGCTTCAAACCAGTTTTAGCTGCCTCTATCTCTGATTCTATTTCTGATTTAAATGCACGGTAGTTTCACTGTACCATTGCCTCGGTAGTTTCCGTCAGTAAGGAATATACAAACATTTCCGAGTTATCTTGTTGCGAATTTTGTTATATTAAAAGTATGTTTTCATGTTTTTAAACAAAAAATTCAACCAAAAAAAAAAAAAAAAAAAAAAAATGATAGATCATTCGTTTTGTTACAAAATAGTTGTATTTTTCACAAACTGATTTCGAATTTTACAAATATAATCATATTTATGAACATCTAATCCCATATTTGATACGTGTTGCTTATGCCAACGTGACTGAACGGGATTTAGCGAAAAATATTTTGACCAAATCCAGCTTTGGAAAAATGTAAGACTAAAGAAACGAAACAAATATAATATTTTGAGTTATTTACCAGCCTATGATAATGTGATAAGTATACGCGTTCCTTTGTAAGACAAGCAATAATAGTAGGATTTTCAGGAGTACAGTTATTTTCTATTTGGACATGACGTAATTTCCCTAGTGCACAAAATATTTTCTCTTTTTGATGAGTCATTGTGTCATGTTCACTGGCCCTCACTGATAAATATCTTGCCCATGTGTCGACATCCAGCTTAAAGTTTCCCTACCTATTATATCAATAGTCTAAATCAGATTGTCACAGAAAACGGCTTAAAATATATGTAGGTTGAAATTTCCCCTCGTAAGAACTCGTCAATCATCATTTTTTTATCACGATAGCGGAAACACAATCTTTGTAGTCCTGATTCACCTAGAACCTTTCTCCAACCTTTCTGCTAAACTCTGCTACAGACGTGATATGAACCTGCAATGTTTTCACAGCTGAATTGCTTTGACGGAAGGCTTGGATTAAACGCCAAACAAAAGTGTTACATGTTTTACATAATTGCGGTATACCGTGGTAAGTATCTCGGTATGTTCAAAATCTTCCTTGGTACCCAGCTATAATCATTATCATTATCGTATTCATCATTATTCAGTTTCAGTTTGATTCAATAACGGATAGATATATGGCAGTAAACCCTCTTCATTAGCAGACAAATTTAAGCATCAGCTGTTACGAATTTAGTGTGTGGAGGACAAGATGGCAGCTAGTAACGAGTCAAACAGTGACGTATTAAGGACATATGTCACTAATCATACTAATTACATTAACTTATACTATTAATACTATGACTAACAGAGACACTAAGAATCGACTGGTCTAGATGGTATTCACCTCAAATTCTAAAAATGTCGATTTTCTGAACGTCTGATTCATTGAAAGATATAATGAACTATTGTATCACTTCAGGAAAATTTACTGAGTCATTGAAATTAGTCACTGTATTTTCATTTCATAGGGAAAATTAAATAAATTACCCCTATAGCAATCGACACATGTGTCCTACCTGTACTTTTAAAAATTTTGGAAAAACATGCCAGCAAGCATCTTTTCAGATACGATAACATGTACCGACTTCTCCATAAATCACAATCAGATTTCCGAGAAAAACATTCGTATTAAACTGCATTGACAAAACTTATAGAATAGTGGCTACTGGCGATTGAATCCAGAGAACTTACTGGCTCAGTTTACTTGATTTTAAACCGCCCCCAAATCATTCGATTTAGATGAACATTGCGCGTTCTTCAAACTCATTTCCTTGGTTCAAATCATATCTCCTTAACATATTACCAGTCGTTTTTACGCGTAATAATGCTTTCGATTCGGGTCGTATTTTAAGTGGTGTTTCTCAAGGCTCTATACTAGGGCCTCTACTCTTTCTACTGTGTATCAATGATCTAGCTTTATATCCTTTTTATTCTAACACTGACTTCTTCGTAGACGATTCTACACTACACAAATCTTCTAATCGACCTCAATAATGTAACTATGTAACGAATCAGAATGCATATCAATTTAATTCAAACAAATATACGACAATTAGAATAAAGCGATGCCTATCTACTGACATGTCTTACTTCTCATTCAAAATGCTCAAACGTTTCTAGCGTTTAAAACAAAAACTTCCTGGTGTCTACATTGAGCAGCACCTCAGTTGGAATTCACATGTCAATCACACATGTGCAATGTTCGTCAAAAGAACTATTATTTTAAATTTACTGTTAAATTTTCTACCTCCCTAGTCTCATGAACTTTATTTTTCTGGATATATACTACTATTGATAGACGACAGCTGTACCGTACGGGGAAACACATCAAATTATAATCTATCCAGAACTGACAAACCCCAGAAAAAGCGCATGAGAATAATTCTGAAACTTCCTATTTTGACTCTTTTTGATGTGTTATTCCCATGTCTACAGTGACTACCAAACAGAACAAAAGATTTTTCATTTTAAAGGAAACACGACATATAAATCTTAATCTAAATCATATATCTAACCTAGCCGAACTAAGAACATCAGATACTGTGACCGTAATCTCAGTGGCAATTAATGAACTTCAGATTAAGTGGTCGAGAACAAGCAATTGGAAAAACTCGTTTACTGCATTAGTACCAACATTTTCTAATACCCTACCATTGTAGATATGTAAATCAAATCCCCTTCATTCATTAAAAACCTCATTCAGACGTTCCTTTTTGACCAGCTGGAATGAAGCATTAAAGTCTACTATACCATAATTTTATCGCGGTATATATAGATAATGTGAGAGTGTTAGTGTGCAGGTTAACAGAATACATCTGTGTTTCAAGACAGTTTTTGTACGGATGATTGTGCACTCAAAAGTCATCTCTGTGTGTGTGTGTGTGTGTGTGTGTGTGAGAGAGAGAGAGAGAGAGAGAGAGAGAGAGAGAGAGAGAGAGCGTTGTTTTACCTGTATTTAGGGTTGCTAACGTGCCGAAATGTATATACCTGTGTACATACATTAATGTGTCATGTATGTAACCGTATTTATGTCTAATAATAAATCCATTGCACATCTGTGAGTGCATGTGTGAGTATGCATGAGTGTGTGTAGTGTAATTTATTATAAGTCAGCCTGTTATAACGTTTACGACCACGTGGCAGACGGGTCTTTCTTGATCAGATGTTCATGGGTAGACTGATTGTGGGTTTACAGCGGACCAGCACTGTAAGGTCACATAATGTCATAAAAAGTTTATATGATTTATGTATGACAAGTGGTTCATTATCATCGAGCAATAAATAAACAAGCACAAAACGATGAGACAGCGTGGATAATATATACAGGTTTTGATCAACAGGGAAATGTAAATTATGCGTATAAAGGGTAAAAGGCAATGAAAGATAATTTTGGGTTATTGACAGTACACATATTGTTTAAAAATACTCGAAGGAAACAAGTTGCATACAAAGCTATATTTTAGAATAAATGTTAACTTCCTTCAAGAAGTTAAAAATACAAGTCACATTTGCAAAGCTCGTTCATGAGCTGAAAATTGTAGTAACGATCGCATTTATGTTAGAGATCGAAACAATCTATCAGAAAGTGCTTGACGGTCAAATGCTCGTTGCAAGAAACGCATTCGGGTGGACTTTTATCCATTAATATGTAGGAATGGGAGAAAAAAGAACAAGTAGATTGATCCTGATTTGAGAAAATTAAGATTAGGATCCTTAACTGCGCATGCTTATGCAAAGTTACAAATAATAAATATAATAGTAAAGCATATCTTAAAAAATCTAGTGGTGTTGTTAAATCTTTTTCCCTGAATGACAATCGCAAGTTCTTAACTGTAGGACACGACTTTTGTGCGTCGTTCTAGGTCAATGTTGAAGGAAGAATGTGTACAAAACCAGATTGAGTTTATCGCCATAAACAAAGTTAAAATCGTACGTCTTATCCTGATTTTCGGTTCTATAGTATGATTCAGCGGTAGAACATATTGATTACCCACGTAACCTTTGATGTTCTGACTCCAGCTCTGAATACAATATAATTGCAGTGCCTAACTGAATGCATGACGGCAGTTGATCTTACACAATGCAGTATTAAATACATTCACAAGCCCGGGGGAAGTACTTCAAGAAGCTGTATGGCATGAGGAGTTGTTGTTGTTGTTGTTGTTGTTATAGGGTTTAACGCCATTTTTCAGCACTAGATAGGCTATACATGGCGGCCAGTATTAATGGTGGAGGAAGAACCCTGGAAAACCCCGGGAAGAACCACCGACCCACGAGAAGTTACTGGCAGGCTTTCTCACGTACCCACGTTAGCCGAGCCTGGACTCGAACTCACGCAGACAGAGGTGAGATGGCAGTGATCCGTAACGATCAGC
The DNA here is from genome assembly GCA_016617855.1 of Megalonaias nervosa. Taxonomy (NCBI): domain Eukaryota; kingdom Metazoa; phylum Mollusca; class Bivalvia; order Unionida; family Unionidae; genus Megalonaias; species Megalonaias nervosa. The sequence goes on along the minus strand of JAECUM010040011.1, from coordinate 3,023 downwards.
GCTTTAGACCACTCGGCCACTCGGGGCCCCAGGCATGAGGAGTAACATGTTTAGAAAGAAATTAACGCTAGGAAGCTTACTTTGACATTCTAATGGGGTCACTTCTGTTAACAGCTGTTGTTGCAGGCTGATGTCAATAATATTTATTGTGTATCATCATCCATCCATCCATACAGGATTCAGCAACAAGAGAAACTGTTTGTGTAGAGTGTTCTCCTTGTTAACGCTATAATTGCAATTCATGGCTGTTTTTATGTTGACGGGTGATTACAATTCGAAAAAGAAAAGAAAAATAAAAGAAATATGCAAGATATTATTTTTTTTAATGAATAATGATGGAATGTGAGAATGTTCCATTTTGAAGAACGATATAAAAATAGTGATGTATATGGAGTTGTTGGTGTTAGGGTGTGTGGGAGTGGCTAAATGTAGAAGACAGGGGTATATTATCTTGATATGTAAATACAATATGATTAAGAGCAGAGTGGTGACTTAAATAATCTAGATGAATCTGTTGGAGGTTGTTATGAATTTCTGGAAATGTATCTCTTTACACATATAATTTCATTTTCCTCAACCGATAGTTAGCGACTCCCCATTAGAAATTACGTACAGCTATTGTGCACTTGTCAAATTTTGCATCACGGAAGATTTCACCAGCTGAATAATTACGAGAGTTTATATCAGAGGCCAGGCTCATAAAGTTTGCACCGTTTTTTTTCGGGACACTGTGATGGGTACTTGACATGGAAATGACATCATTATTTTGACTGTTTTTCATAGGGGTATTGTATGAAATGTTGGAAATGGATGGTACATATTTGTTAGGGAGAAAGCTACTCATTTCATTTTGTGTGTCAAGTTAAGGCTACCGCATAGCTATTCACGCTTGTTCAGTTGTAATCAGGAAAAGGTAGTTCCAGCCTCGTTTGATAATAATACGGTATCAGAAAACGACAGTATCATTTTCCCGCTTTTGGGATTTAACATAAAATGTTGACTCATCCTGGGTCGAAAATTGATAGGTACATAATAAATATAATCGCGTGATTTAACGTAGGTAAATGATGTAAAGCGTCCGAGAAGGAGAACAATTCGGTTACTGTGCAAAGAGCATATTTTAAAATCCGAATACTCAAGAAATGATACCAAGGCTGAGATGACTAATATTCACGGATGTACTTCTGTCATATCCTACATTTCTGAGGTGATGGTATTGTTGTAAAATATGGTCTTGAATCTATGCAAGATGACGCACGTTTTGGAAGACAGTTACATGCGATTGTGAGCTGCAAGTCGCAGGTGTGAAGTGTGTAATTGACGAAGTTACTCGATACACAGTAGAATATATACATGTTACCACCCGTATTAATTCGATATACAGTAAAATATATATCTGTTACCATTCGTATTAATTCGATAGCTGCTTTTAATATAATGAGGAATCATTTGAAGCTTGGAAAGATTTCGCAGGATGGGTGCCACATTTGTTGACTACTGATCAAAACAGATTCGGGTTGAAATTACGCAACAGCGAGTTGCAGAATATTAGAAGAGTGATCAGTAATGTTTTGAATGAAATTGTCACAAGTGATGATCGATAGATTTTGTTTTCTGAATCAGACCCAGGAAAAAATTATAAAAATCTGGATTGGTGACAAAGTGCAGAGACCATTGATTGCTCGACATAGGCAGACGGTATGCATTATTTATCGACGCAACAGGCCAGGTCGTCCAGGTACCTGTGCTGTAATCTTCTAGCATCAATGGACGTTTTAGTGCCTCCAAAGTGTTGCCAAAAGTTGCGGAACACTACCAAACCACCCGTCCGATCACCGGTACCCGAGGCATCCGTCTACACCACGAGTACACACCAGCCCTTAAATCAGCCGTCGTAAAAGACTTCCTGAAGAAGCTCAGTATCCAAACATTTCCATTTCCTCCATACAGTTCTGACTTAGCTTCAAGTGATTTTTTTTTGTTACTGAATCCCGTTACCAAAGATTCGCTGAGGGCACGCCAATTTTCCAGCGTATGAACACCAAACAAATGTGAATGCAGCATTGGAAAAGCGAATTGAGAAAGTGTGTAGAAGTGCATAGGAAGTACTTTGAGGAGATGCACTGAAGTTAAACCCGTGAAAATTCATGTCAAGGCAATCTCCTAATTAGTAAATAGCAATTGATGTGATTTTTGGGTATGGCTGGATATTATTGAAAATTTTGTTCAAATTTCGGTTTAATTGCCGAGCCTCTGAAAATTTGTTAAGAAATGCATGCGTCAGTGGTCTGACAAGTGTCATGAAATCTTTTGACAAATTAAAAGTCATACTTAAAGGTCTACTAGTGTACTCACACAGCTTTGGTTTATGTGATACATTTAATCTTATAGATGTGATTTTTAAAGGTATGATGCCAAATACCTCATCATTAATGAAAATAATGACTACAAAATATAGATTTTTTATCGCACAAGGAAGAACGCTCCTAGCCGATTTTGCGCTCGGCAATTGCAGTAAGACAAAGCGGAAGTGACGTGCTGTAGGGAATGGTGAATTTCTACTTTCGTTGTTAGTTTCATTAGGTAACTGGTACCGTGCGTTATCCGACTAGTGACAGGCGAGATAGTCTGCAGTGACCATCTGAGAAACGACGATTTCGATACCGTCTATAAAATTAAAGTCACATGGTATTACGACCGTCAGACGACTCCTGCAAATGCAGTACCAAGTGTGTTTTCTCGCCAGATAACTGAGTCCGTGAACACCAGAAAACAAAAACCAAGGGTTACGGCAGGGCTAACAAGATGTAGACCGAGATAAGCTTGTACAGAAGCGAGAGCTAGCGAGGGTAAAATATTTATCCATCTTTATCTTGCTATATTATTAGTTGTCAGCCCCAACCCTTCGCCATAAATATACCTAGCAAAAGAACGATCAATGGGAGAGAGCGATTTTAGTGGGGGTGGGTGTTGTGTTTGTAAATCATAATAGCCCCACCCCTACCCCCCAAAATGAATCCTGC